>CM057820.1:53563885-53848885 GCA_030067965.1 Latrodectus elegans
CTCACTGCTTGGCTAGTTTGGTCCTTTCTGGCAACTCATTCATGGTATTGCATTTTCAGTGTTCGGCCGTGTATATAAATTTGTTTATTTTTATTTCAAAAGATAAGTTCATAATCATAAAAGTAACATATGTTAAGATAAAAATCTCCAAATATTTATGAGCCTTTAATGACCAAAATGTTAATTATACCTTAAAAACTTTCTTAAAAATTAAAATTCAAGAAACTTTGTTACTTTAATCGTATTTTCCCTTATTATATTAACTAGAAAATTTAAAATATTAGGTTGGAACTGGAAACCTCGAAAAATATTAATCGATAAAATATTGTAAAATATCTTCCTATTATATCATTCAATTTTTGAAATAATAGGACATTGAAAATAAAAAAAAAATCATTTTACATAAAAATAAACATATTAATAGATTATTTTTTCACAGAAGAATGAATTGTTTATCGCTGTATGATATGGATGAAAAATCAAGACAGTAAAAAATATTACTTACGAGGGTCACTCTGAAATTTTTGAGATACAACTAGGTTTTTAATGTTATACTTACAAAATTTTAGGTGTGTTCAATGTAGTCTCCTCCAGTATCAACGCACTTTTTCAGACGAATTTTCCACAGATTAAATGCCTCAAGCAATTCATTTCTTGGAATAGATGAAAAAATGCATTTATAGTCACATCAATCTCTTTTTCTGAATAAAAACGACCTCCACGTAAGTTCTTTTTTAGATTAAAGAATAACCAAAAGTCTCACATAGCTAGATCAGTAAAATAAGGTGGATATTCGATCATTTTAATTTGTTTTTGTTTAAGAAACTCAACTATTAATCCAGGTGTATGTGAAGATGCATTCTCATTGTGAAGTATTAGTCCCCTAACATTCAATTCTTGTAGAATTTCTGGAAGACATTTAGTGGTATACCAGTTTGCTGTCACTGTCTTATGTCCTTCCAGCTTGATGGCTTTGACCAATCCAGTACTTCTGAAGAAAACGGCATACATCATTTTTTTCAGTGCGCATTTTTTTCACCATTATCGACATGGGATCATCTTCAAAGACCTATACTTTGCTTTCTTGACGTGTTGGAACGTCAAAAAACGGCATGTACGCTTCATCAGCTGTTACAATTTTAGAAATGATGCGGTGGCCACCATCATTTATCAGTTTAAGAGTTTCTTTACTGAATCAGAAATGCTCATCTTTTTGGAGCTCAGTTAGATTATGGGTAACCCAACGGCAAACTCTTTTTTCATATGTAATTCTTCATGAATGATTTTGTGTATGTCTGCGGTACCAATGTTGAGTTCCTTCTGTATCATTTGATAGGTACAGCGATAATCATCCATTAACATTTATCGTGTGGCAGGTACATTATCAGGGATTACTGCTGACGGCAGCCTTCCTGTGTGTTCTTCATCCTGAAGAAAATTGCGACTTCTTCTAAATTCTCTAAACCATCTGAATGCGGTAGCACGAACTGGAGATTCATCATCAAATGCTAATTGCAACCGTTGAACGCATTTTCTTGATTTAATCCTGCTTTAAAATCATAGAAAATCATAGCGAGAAAATGTTCTCGCGTCAACTCAATTTTCTCTTTTGTTTAAAATTTATTCTATGCTAAACAAGTTGAAGTAAGTCAGTAAAAAATCATCTTCTGTGTTAAAATACTTTGTATTTTAAGATTAAACCGTTATTTTGTAAATTCTCGTCTGCGCGTTTCTCAAAAATTTCAGAGTAACCCTGGCATCTACACCTTCGTTTTCAAAATTTCTTTTTTTTAATTTTTGACGTATTCTTATAATAGTTTGTGACTATTACTTGTTATAACAATTTACCAAGTCATTACAAATAAATCAACGAAAAACATTTAGAAGTTAATCTGAAATCTACTGAATTAGCTTTAATGAGTTTACCTATTAAATGCAATAATTTTGTTTCATTACACACAGATACTTAATATTTTAACTAAATAGTTTAAATGAAAGTAGTAAAATTTTCCAAATTATATATATATAAATTCAGATATATTCTATCACATATTTTATTAAACAATTGGAAATTTTGAATCATTTTTATTATATGTTTTTATTAAATGTTTCAGTATCAATTCAATATTCTAAAGTTCATCAATAACTTTTTTTAATTAACGAGTAATTTCAATCATAATCTTTAGATAACGTTTTAAATATAATGTTTAGTGTTAATAAGGTTTGTGCAGAATAAAAGCAATTATAGGTAGGGATATTTCAAAGGATTTATTTATCTCGAAGAGATATGTGACCCAAAAGAAACCACTTTTTATTCAAAAAATGAATAAATACATGAGGTTAAAATTCAAGTATGATCACTCATACGTTTGGATGTCATTCTTTTGATTCTTCATAGGAAGTAACCTAGAATATGAAGTATCATAAAATCTTTATAAAATCTATACATTTAAACTTTTCAAAGGTCTTTTAAAAATAATGTGTTTTTACATACGATAAGGGAAGAAATCCTGAATCTTTCATGATAAACAATAAAGGTATTTACCTTACAGAAATTAAGTATTCAGGTAAGGGGTCGACGCTTCATTACATGAATCTCTTTACCATATCGTCTATTGACACATTTATTCTGACATCCCATCAAGATTTACGGAGTGATGCTACTTTTCCCTCATCAAGTAAACATTCCATGGAAGGATTAATGAATACGGCACCCGCAGATTTCTTTTCCACTTCACTGACCTGAAACAAAATGCTTATATAAAAGACAAATTTTCCTCATCAATATCCGATCAAATCAACACGAAGTTAACTTTATCTGAGCACAAAAATGCATTTTAACAAATCAGTTTTTATGATTTTATGGGTAGCTACATCAGCGGCAGTGAGTGTCATTTTCATGAGTTTAACGTGATACTTACGGAAGAAATTAATTTGTTTTAGTTATTAAGGAAAATATTTTTAGCTTAATATTTTTGTCAGAAACTAAATTGGTATTTACTTAAAACGTAATTTTTCGACTATATTATTAGATATAAAACTATATTTGAATGAACACGAAGTATGTAACATTAATGATACTGTTTATATAATTAATAGTACTGAAATTCATGTTCCCATATGATAAATTTATTAAATATTAGAGAAATATTCTATATTTGTAAATGGTTATTGTCCTATTATTATTTTAGTTATAAATATTATATATATATTTTTCCATTATTTTGAAAAAGTTATTTTAATATTTTGTATAATGCATGTTAAAAGAAAAATCTTGAATATTAGCAAACACCAAATCTAAATGGGAAATTTTCTTTTATTCGTATAATTTTAAAGATCAATCATATTAAAACTTTACGCCAATATTTTGTAAATGATTTTTCATATTAAGTATTAGATAGGTATTTACAAAATTATTTTCATCTGATAATAGTTATAACTTTTTATTAAAATGATTATTAAATTTTCATGTGAAATGGCAATCATATATTATTTACATATCACTCATTACATATTATCTTTTAAAATTTTAAGAACTTTAATGGACAGTCTATTGAAATGCAAACTCCGCCACATTTTTCAGGCGGATACCAAGTCTTATGTTACGAATTGTATTTCTTGTGATGTGACTAAAGAACTTACATTTGCTTGTAACATTGTATTGTTTATAATTGTTCTTGAGTGGTGCAGTATTATGAGGTCGTTGCAATTATTCTTTGAAATCAGTCATTCCTTTTTCCATCCAACTTATGCAGGATTTTGACTTCAGTATATTGGACGCGAAAACCTACTTCTCTCTGAAGAAATATCCGCAATTACTGTATGCAATAATACCACCATGGTTGAACTCCGAAACGAACTGGAAGATGCAGGCATAAAAATTCCAATGATTTTCCCATTCATTTTATTCAAGATATCGTCCTTTCTCCCATAATATCTTGTTTATAAGAAGAATTGCAGTTGCACATGATTTCCTTTTACAATGAAATCGTTAAGGGTTGCATATATCATAGCGATGTACAGATAATGCAAAATTCACTTTGAATATTTAATTCATAACATTTCAATTTTTACTACCAGCATTGTATTTTAATAAGTTTTACAAATAATTCTTATTTTAAATTCATACTTTACTTTCTGATGAAGTCTAATGAATTGATATGAGGCTTATTGTAATTTTACAGATTCAGAAAATTTGTTTTCTTAGAGAGTAATTATCTTTCGTATACACATAAATATATTTTAATTTATCATAAAAAATTAAAAAATAAGAAGAAAATATTATATTACAAAAGGAAAAGTGGATCAGCAGTTTTCTTAGAATGTTTTCGTTTCGAAAATCATGGAAATTATTAGGCTTTAAGAAATTTGATTGATTATACCATTGTATCATGACAATGATGTCTCCATAAAATAATATCAGTATAAGAAGAATTGTTTCATGTATGTATGCTTTCAACTTAGCATTCTGCTTTTGGTGAATTATGCGAACCTTAGGATACTTTAAATTGTTCAATTTAAATAGTATTTCTTAAATATTTTAAGAAAAATTCAAAGAAAAGTTTTCAAATGAGTTGAGCAATAAATAAATTTAATAAAAATGAATATCCTTAAAACTCGTCTTGCTTGTAGCTAGTTTTCGAAAATTTGTTTTATAAATTTATTTATTTTATAATATTATAGGATATTCAGTTACAATATTAAATGATATGGACTTAAAGATACTTTATTGCAAGTTTTTAGCGATTGCCATTTCATAATTTGTACCATTTATAGATGTCTCAACCGTATACTCAAGAAAAGAAATTAAGTTTTGAAAAACATAGACGAAGAAATTCCAAGATGTCAAAAGATTTTGAAAGATTCGTACGAGAATATAACACTTCTTGGAAGAAATTAATCGAACAAGTAACTACTCTTATTCTTAATTTTATGAATATTATTTATGGAAAACATAATTTAATCTAAATTATTTTACTTCCCAGGCTTAGCTATACGAATTTTTTTTTCAAAAGTCTTAAAATAGGAAAATATCATATTGATTAAATTATTCACAAATATAAAAACATCTTTTCTAATGTTGTAGATATTTGATAAAAATTTAGTATAAAAAATTAATTAGTTTGTATTGATAAAAATAGGTGCATTAAATGAGTTGATAAAGTTTGAATAGGTATAGATAAAAATTAGTGCATTAAATGAACAAAAAATAAAACGGAATATGAACTAATATCCAAATATTATCAATATTTTATTTTTCTCTCTTATTACACTTTATTTTAAATAACAATATTTGTGTTACGTTAAACTTGCACATTAAAATAGTTTTATTTCATCTAATATATGAGTGTTTTCCATTCATAGTTGAGAAGAAATACTGGAAGCAATGAAACTGAGAAATTCAACGATATATTAGGTAAGTTTATATATATATATATTTTGCATTAATTTATGAAAAACAAACAATATATGTACGTATATTTATAAGTGTTAAACACGCACACGCACATATACATAAAGAGAGAGGTAAGGAGAGCAAAGTAACCTGTGGTCCTGAAGTTAACATTTTATGCTCATTTATTCAGTTACTTACATTAAATAAAATTTTACAATACTCATCCTTATTAATATTAATACAAGTTTTTATTTCATATATAATCATTAAATCAGATAATTTTCTCTATTCACATTGAATAGGAAGGTAATTTATAAAAGTAATAAAAAAAGGATGCGCGTTTGAGGAGTCAAAAACTAAGATTCATATTCTAATATTATGTTTCTGTATATAAATGTAGAGTTAAAGATAATGCTAGCAATCATAGAAACAAAATGTTGCTTTGATATTATTATATCGGTATAAAACATATTTTTAACTCAATAGCTCTTATATACTTTATGAGATAATTTAAAGAACAATCTAATATGAAATAAAATTATTTTCTACTACACAAAACCTACAAAGGATAAGAATTGTACATACTTATTTCTACGAGAAAAGTGCTTTTTGTGAGGTTAAATATAGAATTTTGTTCTATTGTATTTGTATCTTTTTCACAATCTAACCACTGTCTTGAGTCGGAAATTTGAAAATATTTTTAGAAGCACAAAAATAAAAAAATAAAAAAAATTCATTGACGTTATATTTAAGAAAGTGATAATGATATGAGCAAATAACAATAAAATCGATTTTTGGTTTTATTTCTTTTTTTTGCAATCATAGATATATATTAATTTTAAAATATAATATATAATATAATATATGAGAGAGAGAGGGAGAGAGAGAGAGAATTTAAATACATAACAGCCATTGTGATTAAATTTATAAGATTGAGACTGAACAATTGCATTTCTGTTTGATGAAAATGAATATGTTAAAGAAAAAATAATTAAAATGAAGATTAACATTTTCAGTAAAAGGAGAGAATATTTCTTAAAGTTTTACATTTCATGTTTTGCTTACAGATGAAATGCATCCTAAAATTATAAATGGGAGACCTGCAAATGCGGGTGAATTTCCATGGATGGTAAGTGAAACCTTTAATTTTCAACCTGAAACAAAAAAAAAGTAAAATACTTATTTTTAAATATAAATATGCTATAATGAGAAATCATATTGAACTATATTTTGCATTAATTATAATTGAATGTCAAGAAATATTCCCCTTCTTAATTCAAATTGTATGAAACAAACAGAAATTACTTGGCATTAAGGGAGCATAGAGCAAAATATCTAACTATGTAAAATTACATTAATGATAAATTTCATAGGCATTTTTTTACTTATTTTGAACAGAAACAAATTAGTAAACAATGTATACATAACACAGTATTATATTTATACTTGATAAGAAAATTATAAATATCATATGCATTGTCATGTTTAGTTAAGAAGCGGTGTCAATCAAACACTGAAATTTTTATTAAAATTTTAGGAAGAATTTAATTGATTTTAAAGTTAAATTTACAATTTTAACTTAGAATTCCTTACATTTTACTTATTTGACTTTTTAATTTTTGATATCATATTTTCTTTCAGAAGCTTTTATACCTTATTTGATTTTTATTTAAAGGTGGCTTTATATTACAATGGAAGATATACATGCAGTTCAAGT
Organism: Latrodectus elegans; assembly: GCA_030067965.1. Classification (NCBI taxonomy): domain Eukaryota; kingdom Metazoa; phylum Arthropoda; class Arachnida; order Araneae; family Theridiidae; genus Latrodectus; species Latrodectus elegans. The sequence continues at coordinate 53,570,998 of CM057820.1, forward strand.
TTGATTTCACAGACTGTAGTGCTAACGGCTGCTCACTGCGTGACATTGTAAGAAATATTTTTGTACTTGGAGACATCAATACATTTATGTAGAATTTTAAAATAGATATGACCTTGAATTTAAAGATAGGAACATAAATAAAAGAAAATTCAAAATAAATGAAAAATTTCAAGATATAAATTAGCTAAAAGTAATTTGAAATCGTAAAATTTTATGTCACAAAACAAGGATTAATTAACACCATTTTGAAATACTGTGTTTTTACTGTGTCACTAAAAATGATACAGTATAGGTAAAATAAACAGTTTTTCTTGCTAAGTAATCGATCCTCTCGAAATAAAACTAAGCCTATTCACAGAAAATTATACCTTAAATTGGGAAAACTATTTGACATATTAAAATTAATATTTTTGGGACAAAAAAAATTTCAATAAGCTAAATAGGAACAATTTACATAACACTTTTAATGTGAATTCCAAATTTCATATATTTATAGTATTATTTTCAAAATTATAAATATTAACGCTAAAATATGCTTGAAATTAATTGTGTTCCTTAAGTAAAGATACTTTTTTCTGTTCATTTAACTTATGTGAATTTCCTTTTAATTAAATTATTTCTTTTAGTAACAATGGCGCAGAACCAGCGTCCGCGTTTTATGGAATTGCTGGTAGCATCAGTCGAACGAGTCCCGAAACAAGAATAGAGTTCAGCGAAGTAATCCCGCATCCCCGATACGGAAGAGGCTCCGAATTTGATATCGCTGTCTTGAAAACCTCTCGGCCCGTGGAGACTTCAGAATTTATCCAACCCATCTGTCTTCCCAAAGCCGGAAGAGAGTTTGAGCAGTTTTATGTGCATGCAATAGGATGGGGAGTTACGTCTAATGGTAATGAATGATTTTGATTCACAAATATAATAGTATGATATTCATAACTGTTATATATACTATTATATTTGAATAAAATCTTTGTGTATATAATTTATATATATTGAAATACATATAACAATTGCTTATCTACGTATCGTTCCATCTATATATATATATATATATATATATATATATGTATAAATTTGTGAATATGTGAATATTTACATATATGCACAAATGTATGTATATATATAATATGTATATACATATTATATATATATATATATATATATATATATATATATATAATATGTATATATATATATATATATATATATATATAAAGAGAGAGAGAGAGAAATATTTGTTTCATATTTACATACGCACACATATGAACATATTTATATACACATATATACATAATTGTGTATAAATTGAAGTGTTCTTTTCCACTAATTTTAGTTATTCTTTTCCATGGTCACATTTAAACTGTAAGTTGAAGTCAAATTTATTAAAATGAAAGTTTTCTTATTAAATTTAGTTTTAAGTTGATTCAAAACTTTTAAGATTTGAATAGTATTAAAATCAGGATATTTTTTTATTGGAAAAATATGTGGTATAAAAATATAAAGATTTCATATCATTATTTTCAACTTTTGAAGCACAGCCACTTTGAAGTTTAATTAAATAACTGAATTTGAAGAAACATGCTAAACATTGCTTGTAATTTAAATCGGATATGTATAAAGTCCTTGAAATTATAAAAAAAAAATTGGTATATAATTTTAGTTTCTAATAATTACAGGTAATTTTTTGGTTATGGATTAATTATTATAACTTCGTGAATAATGTATTAAAATGAAATCCAAAAATTGTATAAGAATACTTTTATTAATTTATATTAATATTTAATTATGTTCATCTTATTTACTCTTATGTTCATTCTTTACAAAATAAAACATCTCTAGAATAAAATAAAGATCTTACAAGAATATTTGCTTCTATGTAGTATCCATTGTAAATAAAAGGGAACGTTTTCTGAAATCAAATCTTTACAGGAAGTTATTACATTTTCGCAAATAATATATATTTTACCAGAAAGTATGTTTTAATAATGAAATGATACTTTAAGACACTTTTTGATATAATTAATTAAAATTATTAAAAAATTCTGATATTTTGATAAAAATATCATAAAATGCCTAAGAAAATAAGGAATTTAGGATATTTCTTATTTTCTCTATAAAGTAAAGAAGCACATTTTTTTTATATAATTGTTTTACTTAATTCCTAAATACTGATGGAAAATAGGGAAATGCTTTGTAAACGATATTGATTTGATGTTTAATGATATAAAATCGTGCATTTCAAAACATAGAAACCTTTTCCTTCAGAAAATATAGCACTGAAAATGCCTCTGAATTGGTAGATTTCTTATGTTATTCAAAACAATTGTACAACAATTAGTGTGTTGGGTAGTTCTCTCGACATGGATGCCGTAGTGTATTGGAATATTGGGTAAATCTTTATTTTTTATTTAAATTATTTTTTATACAAGAGAACAAATTAGATAATTTGCTCTCTTGTATAAAAATAAATTAAATAAATAACTGTCAAGGAAAGATATATTCTGATAGAACAAACTTTATTTTCATGTCAAATGTTTTGAAATCGTTACACTATTTTATTTCAAAATATATGACGAGAATTTATTGCACCGGGCCATATTCTCTTCTTTCAGAAACTGAAAAAAATCAACATTAATGAATGTAGAGAAAAAATTAGAAGTTTTTGAAAAAATATTTAAAGACACGTTGTGGATATAAAATGCTTAATAATGAAAAATATCTCTTTAATTCAATTACCCTACAGTGGTAATTCAGATAGCAATTAATTTAAGTATTAATAGTTTAATGTATCTGAATAATTACTCTTAAGGAATTTGCAATTATATATTTTTAGTGAAAATGTGTTTTTTCTCTTTGAAATTTGATGAAAAAATTTCTATAAATTAGATTCACTAATGCTCAATCTTATTCTATGAAGAAAATGACTTTTAGTCCCTTATGGAAACTTAGAATAGCTTGATACAAAATTTGGATATAGTAAATCATCAGATTAAATTTAGTGACATTAGTTTGCTAGATTTTGATTCTCAATCTAGAAAGGCTTAAAATATATTATATAAATGCAACAAATATTAATTTTAGACTCAATTAAAATTGGTGTGATTTGCATTAACATTTTTATTACTTACACAAAAATTTAATTACATGTGTATAATTGGTTATGTAAATGCGCAGTACAGGAGTACCTCAGTTTTGATAACTAAATAGAAAATTTTGTTTCGTTGAGTATATGAAACTATATGCTTAAGTGCATAGCATATGCGTTAAGACTGTATTTAGATGAAACAAAAACATCTTTATAGAAGCTAAGCGAAGAACTTAAAGGTTTCCAAACAATTTAATAAGAGATGATGATGCCAAACTTCATCATTTTTGAAACCCAATTCAAAAGTCTGGCAATTATAAAGTTTCGCATTTAGCTATATATAAAATCCTTTTGTTAAATGAGGATTTGATGGAGTTCCTGATTTTTGTCATTAGTAGTGTGAATATTTAAGCCCATACTATACGCGTTTAAAGTCTTTTTCAGATGTCGATGCTAATGCTCCAGAGATGCTAAGGACGACTGAGCTTCAAGTACCTTTAGCTGCCGCTTGTCAGGCTTTATTTACTGCATTAATGATTTCAATCACAGACAGACATGTATGTGCCAATTCCTATGCACCGCGAGGTGTATGTTTTGTAAGTATTTTATTATGAATTTAAAGATTTCTAGATGATTCATTTTAGTTAGTGGTTTATAATTACCCATGTAAACTTAAATAATTTCATCAATTTAAGGATTGATCAAGGACGCTTACTTCGTAAAGTGTATCTTTTATTAAATATAATATTAAAATCTATTGGAAAGTAATACAAGAATTGGCACACAAGGTTTCCCGAACCTGTAATTTTCAGATTGAATATTCTTTAACTGGAATGTATAAATGTTTCGTATATATTGAGACTTATTAATTGGTACCTGTGATGTCATATGTAAATGTTAAACTTCTTAACACGGGTTTCATGGTTTGTATTTGTTTTTATATGCATAAATCATTTTCTCAACTATATCTAATTGTATTTTTGTAAATAACTGCGACATAAAAATGCTAAATGTATACTTTGTAACCTCTGGGGGAATGGAAAAGATTTTGAGAAAGGAAACGTTGGTCATTTTCATTTTCCGTTGGTAATATCTAATTTTGAAATGATTTTAAACAATATCATTAAGTTATATTAGGCTCATACAATGGAAACGTGTTTTAAAAGGGAATACTTAAGCTTTGTGGTAAAATCATAGACAGAGGCCTTTATTTTACATAAATATAAATGTTCTTTATAAACAATATTTTTGTTTTATACTGTTCTGTATTTTGTTTTATATGATTTCGTAAATTTAGTTTGAGTTTCAGCTAGAAATACCCTTATAATATTGTTTCACATTCATATATTCATATGTAGCAATTTATAACTTTAAATTTATATTCCTGACATCCATATCTAATATGTAAAATTAAAATAAGAGATAATTTTGTAAATTCATATAGTCATTAAGTGATTTTAAAATGAGTTTTAGAGGAAACATTGCAAAGAGTAAAAAAGAGCAATTATGTTAGTAAAAAAAAACAACGCGGCAGTTGTAGAATGTTCAATATTCTTGAGTGCGCCATCAATTACGGTAAGTACACTGGGTAGTCAATAATGTTACTTTTTCAAATAAAATAAAAATATTAGAGACAGTATCAAAAATAGAAGAATTTTGTGGCGAAAAATTCCTATGTAAACTGTAATTTACTATTTATATTGTAAATATACTGTGAGAAATATTGTGATTTCTATATATGATTGTAAAAAAGACATGAATTATACGTACTAAATGTCATCACCCATTCAAATATCTGACTTAAATTTAAGAACATAAGGAAGTTTTTAATAGAGAAGTTTTGAAAAGTGTGTGGAACACATCGAAAATACATGATGTGTTCTTAATCTATGAACTTGAGTGCATGGAATAAATTTTCATCCGAGAGAAATTTGATGGATTTTGGGATTTATTGACAAATCAATTTGTCTGGTATAACTGTGATAATACCATTTTAAAATTGGATTTTCTCTATAAAATAAATTTTCATGGATATTGTTTGTCAAAAGTATTATATTTCGGATGCAATCTTTTGAGATTTTGATTAACAGCATAAAATTGTGTGATCAATGCAAACTTATAGTTTAGGAACTTTATTGACATCAAGAAATTAAAATGCCATGAAAGAATATATGTTATCGGAAAAACTTCTTTCACCATTTCTTTAGCTTTCACAGAATAAGAATATGTAGAATTCCCTGTAAAAGTGTCACTGGGTCATACATAGAATTATTTACTTTTTTCGGTTAAGGATAGCTTTGTTTGTCTCCTTTGGTTAAGGATTTTTTTATGGTTAATAATCTTTTTTGTTTTTAAGATGTAAGGATTTTAATTTCAAACCTAAGACATATAATTTGAAATGGAGGTATTTCTAATAACTTCATACTTCTACTTAAAGACTCTCAATTAAGAAGTATCTATTAACAAACAGGCTATCACTAGTATAATTTCCACATTTCCGTATAGAATATGTATAATCCATAGTTTTTTGTAAACGTTTTTGAATATTTATAGGTGTTTACAAGATTTTAAGAGGATATTTATAAACTGAACTCAATATAGAAAATTGTTATCATTTCAAGAAAATGCTACTTTTAAGGCGCGTTTAGTTATATAAGCTGATATTAAATAAAATTATAAATTTAAAATTCTGTTTAATCATTTTCCTACAAAAACATTTATTCTGCAGAAAGTTTATTGAAACAGTTTTAATGTTAATTTAATCTATTAATATCCCCTTGGTTCAATTTTTCCTGTATTACTTCGTGATTTATTTTACAGAGTGCCTTGATTATAACTTATAGTGCTTCATTTGAATTATATTAAGCTTTTTGCTATGCTATGAAGGAAAATAAATACGTTAGAATGATTTTTTTCTAATTTATTCCAATTTTTTAATTGTAGGGAGATTCTGGTGGCCCATTAGTTTACGATGATCCAATGAGTGGAAGGCCCATAGCAGTTGGAGTAGCGTCTTTTGTGACATTTTTGGGTTGTGGCCGACCTATTATTCCCAATGTTTACACCGCTACGGCATCGTACACTGATTGGCTGACAGAAACCGCTGGAGAAAGTGGGGATCTTTGTTTTGTGTGAAGTATTTTGTAATTAATAAACTGTTTATTTGGGTATATTTATTTTATTTCACAATATTTTATATCTTTCCAAGAATGTTAAAGTTTGAATACATATGATTAGTATAAACTTTAGTGAACCTAAGGCCACCCTTATATATACGTTAAATCCCAAAGTACCCAAATTTGTTGCTAATCTAAAATATCTTGTAGTCATATTTCCAGATTTATTTCCTTACCGATACTTTTGAAAAGGAATAAATGTTAAATATTGCTTAATATAACATAATTTTAGAGAAAATTTAATTAAGACATTTTCATAATTTTAGTTCCTACAAATTTACTTTGAAATTAGTTACTTGTTACAGATGGTTTTGCGATTTAAACATTATTGCAGAGAAATTTGATTACATCCCTTGAAAATTAACTGCATAAACATATCCTATTGCCTTATATTACGTGTAATCGTTAATAGAAAATTTCATCGTATTTATTGAACTAGCTGAAATCCTAAAAATGTTTCTTTTTCATTACTTATAACTAAGCTGTACAACATTTTTAATTTTAATAAAAAATAATTATTTTAATGTATTTTTATACAAAAAGAATTGGATTTCTTTTCATAATTATTGGAATGGTGAGTAAGTATATAAGTTACTCAGACTTTAAGAAAATATTTGGAGGTGATATATTTTTAAAATGTTTTTTAATAATTTGCCATGTTTGTTTACTAAAATTGCGATTACACTTCTAAATAGTGAACAATTTGAAAATAAAGCATAAAAAATTTAAATGTGGAGTATTAATTTCAGCAGAATGAATTAGAATTATAGATCCACTGCATAAAATATTTTGCAGTGTTTATTGTAAAGCAATTCTAATTTTTTTTATATTTTTTCTAATTTTGCTTATTTGTTGTTCAAAACTTATCTTTTGTTATGAGACTTTCTAATGATGAAAATTTAAATTTATAAGTTGGATTAATTGTTAAATTTGTATTAAAGTAAACATGAATTTTTGTGACTGATTTTCTGAAAATTGTGGGAAGTTTTTAATGATATGCAATTTACAAAATTTTCATTGACATTTTTAAAATTTTTATTTTATGTCAGAATAAAGTTTTCTATTGGGATAAAATATTAAAAAGGAAAATTTTTGCTATTAGTTAAGTGATGTATTTCTAATAAACACAAAATGCAAAATCAATATTAATTAATTTATATCCGCATATTTTATGATGCAAAACAAGAAATGTTATAAACATACACACATGTACGAATACATAATTATTCGTCAATTAGACACACACACACACACACACACACACATGTACGAATACATAATTATTCGTCAATTAGACACACACACACACACACATATATATATATATATATATATAAAATTATATATATATAATTATAGTTTATATAGATAATCATAGTAATTGAACATAGTAAGCATAGTAATTGAGAAAAATGTCCTTTTTTAAGTGAGAGAGTCTAATGTCCCAAATCGCAAATATTACATTAATTTATTAATTTCTGAATACATCAATAGAAAGACATAAGTTTTCAAAATAAAATATAATATTTATTAATTCGACTTTTGCCTTTAAATTAAATTTTCATTTAAATGGTTGTTTTGTATATGTTAGATAAATAGCTTTTTGAAATGTATTATTTTTTTTAGTTCATACTAATGTTTCAAATGATACAAATCAAACTAATTATTGCACAAAACTATGCTATGGTAGTATTTTCTTTAATTTGTAATCATTTTCAAAAAAAAATTGGTGTAACATTCCAACTTATTTATCTTGTATTCATTAAATATTCAAATTAAAACAAATTGAACACATTTTCTGGACTAATGGTTTTGGAAGGTAAAGATATTGAAGATCATGAGTACAGTTTTCGAACTACTGAAAAAGATGTAAGAAATAGATTCCATAACACAATCGTATGCATTTCTTTCCTGATAAATGTATTTTACTTTTTCAGCCGATATACATAATCACTTACTAGTACTAAACTACAACCCTTTTATTTTTAATTAAACTTGGATATTTTTTTTGCTGCATTGAGAAAAATTGGAAGCTAGACATTCTCATCCATATAAACAAAACTGAATTTATCTTCATGAAATAATATTAAAATTTTAAATCCCTTTCGTCTTTTTTGACTTATAATGATCCAAAAACTATTTTATAAATAAATGTATGATTAAATTTTTGTTTAATTAGTTTAAATTTTGGTTTGAGTTTATATATTGAAATGACATTAGAGTATTTCTATTAGTCGTCATAATGATATGCTTAAAAATTCAATCAAATACTGTAAGTGATAAGTAGATAACCTGAAATGACTTTTAGAATGATAACAATACATAATGTAGGGAATATATGTGTTTGAAAAGATACATTATATAAATCCCGAATCATATCTATATACGGTCAAAGATTGAGAATAAGTGAATATGTTTCTCGCCAACAACTAAAATCTATATTTACATTCTACATACATGTGCATTCACCCACAAACAAATATTCACATATAACCTATGAAAAGCTTTTGGAAAAACACATTTTTAAAATATTTTTCAATGTTTCTTTTGGAATATTCAAATGCTACAAGCAAAGGTTTAATAACATGATTCGTAAATGAAAGAATAAATTAGTACTTACTGTAAGGAATAACCGTATTATATTAGTTAACATATTAAAAATGAAGTGATATAGTAGCTGTCGAATGATGAATTGAGTGTGTGTTGAATTGAATGAATGCTGAATTGAATGAAATTTGAGTGTGTGTTTATGAATAAAGTCCAAGAATCACAATCAGATTCCGTGGAATTAGGAGGACATTTAAATTAAAAAACCTGATGTCATTTCCCGATCATAAATGTATGCTCATATCAAAGGATACCATTTAATCATTATTAACTCAGATTTCAAAAGAAATACAGTAACTTCCATTTTTTTTTTTCAAAATAAGTCTTTTAGGAATGTTTCATTTAGGATTAAACTGAACAACATCCGATCATAAAATATCATTTTTTATAGATTACCAAATTTTCACTCGATGCTTATGAATTCGGATCATTTTGGAGAGGAAATGATACAATTAAAATATTTAAAGCAATTGTTTGAGGAAGGATCTTTTTATAACAGAGGATACATTTGGTCACGCAATTAATAAATACGTCAATGATATTTTACTGTGTGAATATTACTATTGCAAGTATTTTTTATTTATTTTCATGAGGGAATTTACAGTTATACTTGGAAGACATTATCCATATAGAAACTAAAAAAAATGTATTTTTAAAAGCTCTGGTAAATTATCAATAGAAATAAATGATATTCTTATAAATTCTAAAATTGGTATTTATAAAGTTTTAAACAAAGTAAAAAAAGAGAATATAAAAGATCCAGTAGAAAAAATAATGTGTCATGGGTTATACTAGAATAAATTTACAATCAGCATTAAAAAATATTTTGATTACTGGTAAAATAACACAGCAGATGATAAAATTACTTCATGCATTGCAGTCTGAGATTCTTTAAGATTACTTTCAAACATTGTTTTTCTAAAATTAAAAAGGTAGCTAAGACTGAAAAATATCTTAACGAAGAGAGGTTAACGTAATATAAAAATGGTTATGACTTTGGGATAATACTTTAAAAAATATTATTCCGATGTAAAAAAAAATCAGTTTGAATGGCTCAACCAGTAATATTCCTTATTAATTTCATTTGCAATGTAATCTGGTAATTTCTCAAGTAGACAGAGTGACGAGTTATCGATGGAGTGAGGAAATCTTGAATTTGATAATACGATTTGCAATGAGTTCTGGAAAAATAAATTCCAATTAGTATAAACAAATTATTTACCAATACATTGTACCTTTTGGTCCCTTATTTTAGAGGGGAAAATTGGAAATTTTATCAAAAAAGTTCTCCTGCAATATATTTAAATTAGCCTATAATTGGCTTTAAAAAGAAAAAATATTGAAATGCTTATCTTGCGGAAACATGTCCTAGACCCAAACTAAATGTATAGCTTGTATATCATTTGATTCGTATAGTGTATGGAAGTAACTGTCGATATATGTTTGCATATAAACTAAACGTAGTTATTAATGAGTTATAAATTTTTTTTAAAACTTGATTAATTCATATTTGGGAAATCATATACTTGAAATTATCATAAAAATGATGAGTCACACACAGAAATTCTTTTTATTTGGTTAAAAGAAGATGAATTTTTTTTAAATGGATAATTGAATTTGACAGACATTTAAATGGAAAAATTTTGAAAGTATTGATAAATCTCATTTTGTATTTTTAAATATCATTTAAAGTAGTCAGGATAGATTTTATATTTCCTTCATTCGTACCAAATCAATTTAATTTTTAAAATGTGTAATTCATATAGTGGAAATCAAGAAAGACAAAGTCGTCTTAAAATTCTGTGATTAATTGTAATCTACGCAATATTTGTATTCCCTCATCCTTAGTACAGAATTTGATGAAAGTTTGGGTCTAAGTATTATTAAATTATTTTTATTGAAATATCACACACACACCAGACTTATAATTTACTGAATGTAATTCAAATGTTCTTTATTTTAGTTTCTGATTTTAAATGATAGAGAGTTCGTAATTTATTTATTTCAAAACCACTTTTCTATTAAACAAAAGAGCATATATAATTTACTTTATGTTGTTTGCTTTGAGTTTTCCTTCAAATGTGTTATGAATTATCATAGCATTTCGGTTTAGAGTTGCAAAAAAAAAAAAAAATAAAATAAAAAAATAAAATAACGGCTGAATTATAAATGAGAGCATACAAAAAAATCATAGTAAAATATATTTTAATTAAAATAGCGCAACGGAAACATTCAACAATTTTTTGTTCCTAAAAATATAAGCAGTGCAATTTTTTTCTTTTACCCCACTTAATCTTTTTCTGTTTTCAACATTTTTTTGCCCATTTAATCAGAGAAACATGGAATTTAGTAAATAATGCAATATTTTAATGTTTTTTTAAGTTACTTTTGTTAATACTGTTTTAATCTTTTTCAATAACACAGACTAAAATAAAAGGGACAAAGTAAACGAAGTAAAATGAAAATTTTCAAGTTTTTTTAAAAATTCATGAAAAGCGTAAAATACAAGGGAATTATGATTTCTTTGATCTTTTACACTTTTTAACACCTTATGTGAAATAAATAAATGATAAATAAGATTAATTGATAGAAATATGAGTTAAAATTACATAAATCTGAAATTAGATATATCGATATATATTTTTAACACACAAATGAGATAGGTTAGAAAATATCACTAAAATTATCAAACGTGAAGTGAACAAAAAATAAGTGAAAGCTAATTAATCAACTTCTCAGATCTTTTATGCCCAATAAATGTTTAGAATTTTTTCGTTATTTATAATAATATGAGTCATTAGGACGTCATGGAATTTTATTAAGTTAATCAAACACATTACATCAGATTTCTAAATCGTTGGGACTGTTTGATCCTTTCTCAGGATAAAAGGTTTACTCAATTTACTACCTTCAAACTCAATTTAAAGCAATAATAGTACTCAAAGAAATTTTCATAATTTAATAACATTCTCGATTAATTTTTTTTGTGTATCAAACACTTGTGCTGCTTTCTTCAATTCAGTGTTTGATTAGAAGTTTTTTCCATGAATGAAAGAAATGTAAAATAAGCTCTAAATTATTTATAGGCAACATAATTTAAAACTACACAAAGAAACTTTTTAACACAAATTCTTTCTTTAGAACACACGTGTAAAATACTTTCAAAGCGAAAAAAGTATAATCAAATAGCACTATTTTTTCTAAGAATAAAAAACTTAATAATATAATTATTAATTTTACAATTTTCATTTCAAAACAATTTTGTTGTTAAAATAATAAAATTAGAGTGTTTTGAAATTTATTTGCTAATTTTTGCAATTAAATTGCTCCACAAAATAATCATATACTGTCAAATATTAATATGTATTCAAACAACACTATTTTTCCTAACAATAGAAAATTTAATAATTGCTTTTATAATTTTCATTTAATAAAATATTTATAGTTAAACAATAAAATTAAAGCATTTCGTGTTTATTTATTTTAGTCAGTAAATTATACCACAAATAATCGTATAAACTAAAACACCATTCAATATATTTCATAGATTAGTGTATATATATATATATATATATATATATATATATATATATATATATATATATATATATATATATATATATATATATATATATTGAGAGAGAATAATATGAATAAATTTAATATTAAATTGGTTGAATTTGAGCAACTTTTCTGATCGAAGCAATTTTACACATGCACCTTTTTGAGCAAAGTCGTTTATTTTCTTTTAAGCCAAATACGTGTAAGGGTTACAGAATTAATATTATAAATGACTATTTCTCTTTCATTTTAATTTATAACTCATAATAACTGTTATTGTAAAATGATTAGCTAAAATTTACCTTAATTTTTCAACAATAAGAAACTAGGCTTCTACTAAGATTTATTTATCATCGACACAGTCTTTTATTATTTGAGTAATCAACATCAATTGTCTATGAAGGAATCAAGCAGATATGGTTGGAATTATATGTCCTTTTGAGATTTAATTTACCATCGTGATAATGCTAACTCGTTATAAACATTTCAAACATTTTTTAAATGCATTACGTTTTGCTTAGAATAAATGAATAATATGATAAATTCTGCGGATTCTCTATAGGATAAGGAACATAATCGCAAAATACTGATTTCAGAATAATTGAAGGCATAATTCCGTTGATAAAATGAGTTTTCCATGTATATCGGAAACTATGAGCGCTACAAATCTGCAATGGTATTCAAAGGATTATATGTTAAAAACTGTACAAATATACTGGATTTTCTACGAATTAGTTTTTAAGATGCAATACTATTTGTTGATGTTAGTATACTCAAATGTATAAATTAATATTTTAAAAATAACATTAATCAATGAATGGTACTGGTAATTAATGTAATATACTCCTTTATATAAATATTTTAGTAATAATAACAATCAAAATAATTACATAAGTAATATTTGATTCAACTAGAATGAAATTTATTAAAATAATTTAAATACTATTATTGAAAAATGATCTGAATTGCATTTAAGCCACTTTCTCAATAGTATATTACTAATATTGCTTTAAAATTACAAGATTAATTATTAAATGATTTTGAATAAGGAAAAGAAACTTACTCCAATACTTACAAAGCAAAGTATAAAAACTACCAAATAAATCAAGGATACTTGCGGGCTTCAAATCGTGAAATGACAATCTTTATTATCATCAATAATAAGTATATTTTTAATGTAATTAAATACATAAATTCGCGACGTTTTACTACATTAATTTTTCCAACATCGTTCATTGACGTAATTCACGGAGATAGATTTATAGCGCGATAATGTGCTTCCCTTATCAGCGAGTCACTTCATGAGAAGATTTAATGAATGGGGTACCCGTATATTTTTATTCCCCCTGATTATCTTAAAGTGTATCTTCATGTATAAAAGGAATTGCTAAGTATATAAATCATGAGAAAATCATATTATCAGAACCCAACAATGTTTTCATCACGATTGATATTTATAATTTTATTGACAACATTTTCTTCAGTAGTGAGTACCTTACAATCTAACATTTAACCAGCAATTACTTATTATTGAAAATATTATAAATTTAATTAATTTAAATAAAGCACTTATGTGCTTTTGATGCAATAAAAATTCTGTTTGATTTTTTTCTTATTCCATTTTATATTTCATATTATAAATGTTTGATTCTTGATTTATTTATTAGATATAATTTAATGATTCGGATTAAAGAAAAGTATATGTAATATCACTTGAGATGTAAATTTATGATAAATTTTTAGTATATAAAATTTTACTCAATTTAATTATTTTACATTAAAAGCTTCTCATTTATATATTTCAAAGTATTTTATGAATTGAAATTCCATACTTTTTATGGTAAAAGTATAATGAGAACATTTGTTAAAATTAAATCGAAAATTATTTGAATTTACAATTTCTCAGATTAATTTATAATTCATTAAAAGTGAAAGAAATAAGTAAGTGACCACTCTTTATATTTTATGAATTTTTCTATTTTGATAAATATTCAATTATGAAATTAAGTTTCAGATTCATTCTAAATAATGTAACTTACATTATAAGACATATTAATAAGTCATTTATAAGACATACTAATATTTTGTTATCATTTTTTAAAAATGATAACAAAACATTAACGTGTATTATAAATGATTTCAGTCATTTATTTTCAATTTACAAATGAATGTAAATTATTGAATAGTGGTAGTTTAATTATGCTTTTTGCGAATATTTTATTCTTTTTTTTATAGAAATCAACAATATAAAACAAAATAAAATTGATAAAACGATTTATTTACAGTAATATAAAGCAAATTTATAGTTTATTTGTAAAAGAAAGGAATCATTTCACATATTTTCCTAAATATTTACAGTGTAATGCTTTCATTCAAAGCAAATTGCATTTATATATTATTGAAAAAATAGTTCAAGAATTTTTATATCAATGAAACTGAAATCGAATTTTTTTATTTTCATGAAGAAAATAAATATATGCTAGTTTCTTTCTCTTATTTGTATAGTTAACTTTTAATATCAAATAATATTTCTTAAAACTGTTTTTGTAACAGAACTCATTAACTTTTTTAAAATGAATTTGCAAATCATTGCATTTAATTCAAATTAAAACTTTTTTCCTTTTTTATGTAAAAATTGTTTTGTATTTTAAATCTATCGTTTTTTATGATACTAATGGCATTAAATTAAAAAATACAATGAACTTTAGCTCAAGTGAATTTCACAAATAATGAATTCATAAATAGAGCTAAATAAAGAAATATGACAAAAATATTTATTAGTCGCTCAACATTCTTCCTTTACATGTGAAAAAACACTAAAGTAAATATTGTATAGTTTCAAAAAACTTTATAAATAAAAGTAATTTATAAATGTTTTAATTGTTAATAAAGAGATCAGAGATATGATAGTAGTATTGCCATTATTAAACATTTGATACTTGATTTAAATAAAATTTAAGAAAAAGGATTCATTAGATTAAAAAAAATTCTTCTATCTAAATAAGATATGAGTAAATTCAATAAACGAAGCCAAAATATTTCCTATTTTTAGCAAATTTAAATTTTCCAACTAGTTTCCAAATTTGAAGAAAAAAAAATATTTTATAATATTTTAAGATTATTGTATAGAGAGAGTAATATTAAGAGTAGCTATACTAAAAATTTTAATTGGGTAAATACTGCTGTTTTGTAAGTTTAAATGCTATAAATAATATAAAAATTATATTTTTCAGCTGTCTCAGTTAAGTGCAGAAAAAGACAAAAATATAATGAAACATTATCGAAGAAATTCTAAGATGTCCAAAGATTTCTCCAAAAAATCTTCTTTTGTTGAAGATAGTTCTTCTTGGAAGAAATTTATTAAAAAGGTAAATCAATAATGTTTAATTATTAATATTATAATAATTTTTTTCAATAAAGCTTGATTAACATTTTAATTTAATCAAAATCAAATGAAAATGAAATGAAAATAAAAAAAAATATTAAATAAAAATTTAACCAAGCAAAAATATTTATTTAAATTAAATTTGCGGAAATTATATATGCTAAATAAATAAAAAAAGAAGCATTTTTTATTACATATTAGAACTGTCTTTTCCCATTAAAGTTATACATTAATATTTTGTCTGCCATTTTGTTTTAATGCTATTATTAATGATACATTATAATGTTCATTTTATAAATTTACGACAAATAAAACAAGTTTCTTCTAATTGAAATCAAATTAAAATATTAAATTTTGTCTTGTATTAAAAACAAACTTAGCAAACAATTGGCATAAATTATAACTTTATTGCATAGATATGGTATAAATTCTTTTTCCTAGAAACAATCTGTGTCCAATTATAAGTTCTTAATATGTGCTTTTATTTTTATTGATTCAATGAATTTCATTTTTTTTATTCACAGTTAAGCAAAAGTAATGTCACAGAAGAATCCAATGAAATTCCAGGTAATAATTAAATATTGCATATGATTTATAATTTTTAAGGCAAACTTTATCTAATAACACACATACATCTTGAAAAGCCTAAATTTTGAAAAATATACATAAATTACCTTTGTATAACATGTTTCAAATAAATATAGAATTGTCCAAAATAATGGTAAACCCGCACAGAAAGAAGCGTTTATCTTCCTAAAGGAAGACATTTGGAAATTGAAGCTACTTGAATCCTTTTTAAAAAAACATATACAAGTTCTATGTTTAGATTAATAGTTTTTTTAAACTATTCCCTGCAAATTTTAGTCTAATGTTTAGACAAGAAAAAATAATAAGGCTAATGAAATTTCACTTTTTACTCCGAAATAAGCAGCAAGTGTACTATTCTGTCACTGGACAGGTTATGATTGGTGCATAACTGAGTTCTCATATTTCTGAAACTGTGACAGAACAGTGCAAATACGAGGATCTTAAGATAACCATCTTAATGGGGGAAATCTCTGGATGGAATTAATGCTTGTTACAATTAAAGTTGTAAATAGACAAAAAGTATGACATAGTCAGTTCAAGTAACTCTTCCTACTGCTAATCATGAGATGGACTCCTATCCCCAATGCCACACTCTTGATAGAAGACAATATGTGTTGCGAATGCTTGAAAAATGAAATCCGTTTTGTGATGTGAAATAATGGGAGTTGAATTCATCGAAAAAAAAGATGTGTTTTTGTTAGATCGGCAATATATGCGTTATAATTCTTGCATCATAAGTTTTCTCCACATTTATATTTGTCACACGGTGTTTTTCAATCGTAGCTTGAACTAAGTATTTGATGTGTTTTGTTAAGGATATTATCTTAGCACTCTAGTTTACTGTATTTGAATACTGATTTTGTATATACTCATTCAAATTAGAAATCCTTATCCCACCGCTGTCTTCTATCTGTTGATAATAATCTCCTTTAATATTCGCCTATTCCACAAACAGTGAATTTAATTAACCTTCCATTCTTCTGCCACAAGCTTCGATACAGTGCCTATTGATGTCTCCAAAAGCTGTGCCACGGAAGTCTTTGGTGTCGAGATAATTCAAACATCTAAAATTTGCCCTCTTTTGATGGAGCTGGTGTATGATGAAAATCACTAAAGTAGTCAGGCAAAAATCTACAAAAGTTGATATCAACAGAAACGTGAGAAATTGTTAAATATTTCGTTTTGTTACAGTTGAAACTTCTTTGCATGCATTTGTCATACTCTAAAACAATATTTCTTCTTAGTTTTATGTGAATTTTGATGATACACCAGTGCTTAATTAAATATTATTTTTGATGTAGTATCCTAAATTATATCAATCAGAAATTTCAGTAAGTAATGTTATTTTAGAGGAGTTAAATGCATTATTAATTGTCAGTAAGTGAGACGACAATAGTTATTATTTTCCTCATAAATGAGTTCGAAATTATCTTTTGGGAAGTAATTTCTGAAATTAAATTAGCTAAATTAAAGTAATTAAATTTTTTCTGCATAGTTTTGCGCTAAAAATAGTTAAAATGATTAGACACTGTAAGAGATAAAATTAAAGAAAATTTAATCATTCGTGTGCCTTCAAAACTAGCAGAAACAGGTACACTTTGTTGTACAACTAATGTCGCATTGCTCAGTATGTTATTTGAAAATCACTCACGAAATGGCTACACAGGAAGAATATAAATGCTTAAAAATTTTTAAGTAAAATAAAAGTTATTAAATATAATATTGTATTTAAATTTGTCCTCAATACCACTTAAAATATGGTTAAGACAGTGTGAACTATATTTTATTTGATACTGATAAAGATATTTTCATGGAACCATTAAGTAATCTGGAATTACATTGATGTTAATAAATAAACTCAAACTCCGAAACGGGCAATTGAAAATGCAGGAAAAAATAATGAATGTATAATACTAGTCAAACAAACCACGGTGATATCTCAATGGAGCATATACACTATATATGACTCATACAACAACAGAAAAAATCTTCTTTGGTATGATGGTTATTACAGTGTATGACCCACAATCCATACAATACCGTGACATAGTAAGGATAACATTAATGATTTGCACGTAAGGCAGAAACTTCATTCAGCAAGCAATGCCCTCCAAAGGTTAGGTACAGCTGTAAATGGTGGTGGTTAACCATCTGCCTTTTGTCGTACAAGCATGTCCTCTACTCCTCTACATGCTTCATAAGATTCATGTCCAGTGAGAATGCTAGCCATTATGCCATTATATCTAATATATATATATATATATATATATATATATATATATATATGTATATATATATATATATATATTGAAGATGGTAGTTGAGAGGTGCTTGAACGATAAGGATGAACGTTGTCATCCCTAAACACAAATTTTGCTCACACGACATACCTAAGCATATTGTTCCAGATGTATGTCCCGATAAATGTGGCCTGTCATTATTCTTATTTTAATATGCAGATATTTTATTGAGCCTTACTTCCACAAATAAGCATCCCTGCACCACCGTAAAGTTGGCATTTAACAATGTTGTTTTGGAGGAAATGGGTACTTGACTTTCTTCATATGAACGTTCGATGTCAATCGAACAGCAAGCTAAACTTCAACTCGTCGGAAATCATAACACAAGGTCATTGAGACAGTTTCCACAATACATGTTCTTTATTCTTTATTCCAGGCTAATCTCTATCGACAGTGAGATGCCGTGAGGGGAAAATATCTGGCAAGCCGGTGAGTATATAGACTATAGAGTTCCAAGAGTCTATAGATGATTTGCCTTGAAACGGTCCTACCAGTGGCTGACAATAGCTGACATGACAGCTCAACTTTTGTCATGTGTTTGCTGTAATGGTTATTGTTGCTAAATGACGATCGTCATTCAACTTTGTCCCTCAATAGTGACTTGTAATGTAACGTTTTCTGACATTTCCATTATCTTGGAATCTTTGTCCCATCCTGGAGATAACAATTTGGGCTATTCCTTGTAGTCCAACATTCAGCCTTCGGTTGCTGCCGTATGAACATCAAACACATGTATTTTCTGGGTCATATCTATGTTGTTGTGGGACTGAAAGCTGTATGGATTGGTAATTTTATATCCCTGTCTTACGTTCTCGTCATTGTTTTGTACATTGGCATCATCAGGTGCCTTCATGTAATTTATAAATAATGTATGCTTGACCACGTGTATGATATTTTTAACGGTGGCATTTGTTTGATTTCCGTGTACTCCTGTTTTATTCTTAATTTATCGCCATGTAAGCAAAAGGTCAGTTTAGTATGCCATAGACCTGAAGTCGCATTGGGATGGCAAATATAAATTCAGAACGGTGTTTTAAAATCATTGAACAAAAATTGTCAAAATAAGATATTCGAAAATTAAGATAACAGAAAAAATCGGGTGGCAAACTCTTCATTTATTTTTAGTATTTGCAGTTTCAGCTATATTTCATCTTAGATAATAGTAGAAAATTATGTAGTCAAGTTATATCCACACACAAATTAAGAGCTTTGTGGAAAAATGTTAAGGTAATTCGTGGGAAGCCTTATATGTTAATCAATTAAAAGTAATATTTTTAACAAGTTTCAGATTATTTCATCAAGAAAAGTAAGACATTTAAACATATAACTAAAAATATTTTTATTAAAACTATTGTATTATAATTTAAACTAAATATTTTGTGTTCTTCTTTATAAAAATGCAAAAATTACCTGGATGTTTTGCACTTGCTATTTTATTCTCTCAGAGGAATGGAATCCTAGGATCATACAAGGAAGAGAAGCAAAGGAGGGAGAATTTCCTTGGATGGTAAAAGGATTTTGTTTGAAATTTTTGTTTTTGAATGTAGAAAATAATCAGCATTTGAATATTTAACAAAAAGAAATCTAAAGAAACATTTTAATATTTTAAATAACAAAATATTTCTCATATAGTATCTCATACGAAACAGCATATTAGATAAAATGAAATTTTTTTTCATTGATGGATAATTTTAGGTCTTGATATATTTTCAGGAATAACATTTTAAGCTACACTAGCATAGTTAAAAATAAAATAATGATTTTAAAAAAGAAAACTTTAGTATTGCTATATATTATAAACATAAATGAAGGCATTTAATTAAATATATGTAGATCCAACGCTTTAATCATGAGATAGAATTCATTAAAGTACGTAAGATTACAATTATGTTTCGATAATTTTGTATTTTAATATACTTATTTTATATTCATAAAAAACAATATTCGTTTAATATTAGTGTGTCAGAATTCGCTAATATTTATGTGCATCAATACATTAAAAAATATATGCATTGAATACTTATTTTAATCGTTATAGTGAGAGTAGGTTTGAAATTTATAAAATTTCAATTACATTTTTATTTTTTTTTAGTTTTAAAATATTTATTTCAAATTTGTAAAAAATATTCCGTTTTAATAATATTGGACAGCATAAACAATCATTATAAGAACTCATATTAATTTACAATTAAAATAATATTTTATAGGATTTTAACAAAAGAGAGAAGTCATTATAAATGTAATTTATAATAAGTTTTGAATTAACCAAGAGTGGATTTGAAACATATCAGATTACTGAGAGGGTTTTATATTCATCTGTTTTGTTATACTTATTTTAAATTGTAAAAAAGACTCATTTTAATAATATTTTATGGTGAAACAATTTTTTTTGAAGGTTGCTCTTCACTACCAAGGAAGATTTATCTGCAGTTCCAGTTTGATTTCTGAAACTGTAGTATTAACCGCGGCTCATTGTGTGAAATTGTGAGTAACTATTTCCAGTACAAAAGGATCTCACAGACATGTTTTAATTCTGTACTTACATTCTCTAACACAAAAACATATTTACTCATTTAAGTGTTTAAACTTATGTTAATATATTAGTAACTTGACTTTCAAGGAATAAGTTAATTTTAAATATAATTTCATAGATTAAACGTTTTTCGCTACAACATAAATGAAGTAGAAATATGGAAATCAAATATAAAAATTTGGAAATGGAAAACAAATTTGCATAAAAGTTTATTGAAAATACTGAATATAAGTTCTACTAGAAAATTAAAAACAATGGGAATGGATTTCTGTATAGACGTAAATTTTATTGCAGAGACTAACTACGATGTTTTCATACAGCTTGATCATGGCGAATAATAAATATAAACACTAAATAATTAGAGAGAAAAATATTCTCTAATAAGTTAATTTATACAGATTTTCATTTACATTAAGGAAATTTAGTCCATGTATTATTTAGTTTATTAAAATAAGTAGGAAACTATTTGATACCTATTTATCATCAAATTAAATTATAAATGTAAGCTTAACTGATATATATATATATATATATATATATATATATATATATATATATATATATATATATATATATATATATATATATATATATATATATATATATATATATATATATATATATATATATATATATATATATATATATATATATATTCCAAAACCAAAAGATTCTTGAAATTGATAAATATCTTTTTGTTGTAGTAAAAAAAGTTTTAATTTACTGCATGAATTTATATATATATATATATATATATTTATATATATATATATATATATATATATATATATATATATATATATATATCGAAAAGGTATATATATATATATATGTTGAGAGTTTACAAGAAATAGAGACTCAGCAGAATACTATTTATTTACTAAAAAATATTTATTACTTCATATATGAGTAAAAATCTAGACAATCTTTTCCGATTTTAAGCTGGAAGCAAATAAATGCTTCAGACATGATAAATTTGAGCACAGAATCAATTTATTGGTATTATGTGATTATAACTAGTTTGTCTTTCAAATTCATATCAGAGATTTTTTTCCAAACTACCCTATTAATTAAATGTGTGATGTTCACATGTTCAGCGCTAATATTTTTCTAGAACTTAGAAATACTTTTTTAATTAAGATACATGAAATTAATTAAAACGTAAAGACTATAATGTCATATTGCGTAAAAAAAGATTATATTATTTAATTGTTTAATCATCGATCATTACCTCAGCGAGATTCATATTCTGAAAATATGGAAGTCATTTTTATATAAATATCATTAAAATATTCCAAGATTTTTTATTGAAATATAATTTAAATTTAATTCACTTAATATTAAAAAAATTAAATTAAGTGAGATAAATTGAAAAGAAAAACAATCTTATTAAAATTTTCTCATCTTATATTTTAAAAAGTGTATTTTATTTAGAAAAATTAACTTATTTTATTTTATTTAACTTTGCTCATTTTGGTTTCAGTGGCGCTCAGGAAGAACCAGCATCTGCATTTTATGGTATTGCTGGTAATCGTTATCGAGAGGGCCCAGAAACTAGAGTAGAATTCAAGGAAGTAATCCCGCATCCCCAGTATGGAAATGGTTCTGAATACGATATCGCTATCTTGAAAACAACTCAGCCTGTACCAAAATCAGAACTTATCCAGCCAATCTGCCTTCCGAAAGCCGGAAGAGATTTTCAGCACACCAGTGCGCAAGCGATGGGTTGGGGCGTCACAACTAATAGTAATTATTTTTAATTTTAATTTTATGGGATATTCTGTAAATTGATATACATATACATACATACAAAAAAGAAACTAATAATTTATAGTTTTATGAAATATTCAAAGTTTCAAATTATAACTGTGCTTATTTTAATCAGCATCCTCAATTTAATATTTTTATTCGGTATTTTAATTTGGCATTATGAATAATATATTAATGTTAAAATGCATTTTGAGTTATTTTAGGACGATGCCATCATGTGTGAATAAGTTAATTAATGTAACAAAGAAGGTGTTCTCTGATTTATAATCTCATACTCAAAAGATAATTATCTGACTGTATACATAGAAGTTGTTCTCTTACAGATTTAATACGAAAGCTTTTGATTCTTAAAGTTATTATTTGATTTAAACTTGCATTTATCAAGCATTGAAAGTAAGAAAAGTTTACCGCAATAATAATTGAATAATAGAGAGCATGTTATTCATACATTTATCGGTATCTGTAAAATCATTTATAGGTATTATTGTTTATTCAAAATGTTCTGCAGTTAAAAAGGGAATGAAATAGAATTGATTTTTTCTATTTAGATATAATATTTCTAAGATTCTAGATTTGAAACAAATACTAAATAAAATTATATAAGTTTGAAAAAAAATGCTTTCATAATTATAAATATTTAGTTTGATACATTTCGGGAGGAAATAATATTGTTAAATATTTAATGAGACGTGTTGAATTACCATAAAATTGTCTTATAGGCTAAAAGTACACAAAATAAAGAAAACGTGTTAAATTTAATAACCTTATTCACGAAATTCTTCATTTCTTATAGTAAGCGTTTATTTTTGACTATTTGTAATTGAATGTTTTGAAATATTTTTTGTACTTTTTTATTATTATTCTAAAACATAAAAAAAGTATAAAATTAACTAATGTTATCCAATTTAATGTTTATATTTTTAATAACATTAAATTGAATAACATGAGTTATTCTGATATTAATTACTCCTATATTCAAGCCTATACCCATTGCTTATTTTTGTATCTTTTTCTACTTCTGTGTGAATATATAGGTGATTTCTTAATGTAATTGTTACTCTCTTAGTACTTAATAGCGTGAATAATACATTTGTAGGTAGAGATAGTGAAGCACCAGAAACGTTAATGACTGCAGAACTGCAGGTGATTTCAAGAAGAGCTTGTCAATTAATTTTAACTTTTCTTGGAATTTCAATCACAGAGAAACACGTTTGTGTCAATTCTTTGCAGGGCAAGGATGTGTGTTATGTAAGCTCTTGTCTATCACTTATATAAAATTAATTACTGATAACATATAGTAATGTGTTTGCACTGAAAGCCATTTGATGTGTTGATGTCCGTAAATTATGAAGAGTTCTTTCGATCAATGTAACGAAATAGATCATATCATGGATTTTTAAGAAAATAAATCAGACACAAAATTAATGGTTTTTTTTTTCAAAATTCTTACAGCAATTAAATATTATTGAGATTTAGTGTCAAGCTAGGAAGCTAATATGTTGAAAAGTAAAGATGATATAATATAAAAAATCTTAATAGGCTTGATTATTCATCATCTTAAATATGTAATCAATTTTTACTCCTTTGAATAAGCGCTTATAATTATCGCAAAATTTAAAAATACTTTTAATATATGAGTTATATTCATTGTGCTAAATATATTAGTGCAAAAGCAAAGGAAATTATATTATAAATAATGCCTTTTAAATAGTTATTTGTTATGTATTGAAATGGTTATTTTTTAACACATTATATATTATATAAATAATAACTGTATACTTATCTACAAAATTTTTTGATTAAAAATAATAAGAATAAAAGTTTATTTCTTATAAACTAATTACTATATTTGGATTAACTTTGAAATCTTTATTAGAAACTTTTTCAAAGAAAATTAATATTAGAAATTTATGTAATTGTATAATTTTATTTAACTGTTAGGAATGCTGTCACATTAAATTTAGTTATTAACCTTACAATTTAACAAATTTTACATCTCTGAAAACATATATTGTATTATTAGTCAAGGCAGTTTTAAATCTATTTTATTTGCATTTGTTTCGTTCATTTGAGTTACAATTTACATTAGTAACTTTAATATTTAGTAACATTTCATTTTCAGAAGCTTAATTTTTAAAAGGATATGAAACGAGATATTAATCAAACCCAGATGTTTCTGAAAGGAAATAAAAAAAAATTTAAAGCATACTAATAAATCAATTAAAAATATTTTCAAACTATGAAAAAATATGAAATTTTTTAAAAAACAGATTTAGGTTTTTGAAAAAACAGATTTATGTCCAAGGATTATGGAAAAGTGACTGCAACAAACAAAATTATATGGAAAACAAAAATACCATATTATTCTGTTTTGAGCATCTGAAAATTTGCATGCATAAATATGAATTTAATTGTAGTTGTATTTTAAATAAAGATATCATTTCTTTTACAACCTAATTTTATTGTAAGCATTTTTGAATTTGATAACATCGAAGTTAAAGACATCAAAATAGTGAGCTCTAGTTTGATTTATTAGATATATATGAAATTGTGAATCTGACATCGTAACATATAGGTAACAAAAATATTTAAAAGCTTACTCTTTTTCTTTTAAATATTTCAATATATTAAATAATAAATGTTAGAAAAAATTATAAAACAGTTAACGATATAACAATGAATGAATTCATTTCATTTTTGGTTTTGCATAGAAACTTTGAATATTATACTTACATTTTATTTTTATTTTTAGGATTCATTATAATGCAGTTGGCTTATGATATTTGTAAGTCATTAGGATATGGAGATGATTTTTCAAAATAACTGAAAATTTCAAAATGTCAAAAAAGATGCTCCAGATTTAATTTTGAAATCGATATCTGCGTCTTTTACAAACAAAATAACAAAAAGCTCCACAAGTACATCGTAATGCACAATATAAGTCCTTCTTTAACACAGATAAAAATATAAATTACTCATAAAGAATAACATTAGGGCTAAGCAGATAAAAACACTTCATCCATAGACAAAAATGAATCATTATTTCATTTCTTTTAAATTATTATCAATTGTTTTAAGTTCAGTTGATTAATTCTATGTCAGACAAAATATTTAACACTGAATTAATATTATTAATTATTGATTTATATTTAAACTTTAATATGCGTTATGTTCATTGGTATGATTATGTCAGAAAACACAAAATGATTGTAATTATTTCAATTTTCTTGCAAACAGGGAGATTCTGGTGGTCCACTTGTTTACGATGTTCAAAGTGAAAATCCAATAGAAATAGGTGTGGCTTCCTTTGTGACTGTCTTGGGCTGTGGACGGCGATTCGTTCCAAGTGTTTACACAGCAACAGCTTCTTACACTGATTGGTTAACACAGAATGCTGGGGAAAATAGTAACCTTTGTTTTATCTAAACTGTTTTGTAAGTAATTTGTTTATTAAAATGTCAAAATAAAGTGATTGATTTGAATTGTATTTATTTATTTTAAAATAAAAATTTGCTTAAAGAATTAATATTATCACGGATATCTGTAATAAAATTTCAGGTAAGAAAGATTACATTTTAATTTAGATATCCTAAATGTCATTGAAATTTGCATTTGAATTACAGCTATTTACTTGATTAAAATTTCCCTTCCTTAACCATATGTATAGTTTATACCAAAAAACTAAATTGATGTGTTGCGTCAGTGATAATGTCCTTGTGTATTCTGGCCTGGAATTACAAAAGATTTTACTATTTATGTCCTGCAGCAGTATATACATAATTTTTTAAAATTTTTGTCATACTATGTTACATTCAATTGAAAAATAACATCAAGTTTTTAAAGCATTTTTATTAAAATTAAATGGTGTTTGCCTTTGTTTACATTCTCATATGACACGGATAATTAATTAAAAAAATTTCTAATAGCGAAATAAATAATATAAAATATAAAAATTAATATAAAAATTACTATAAAATGTGATTTTAATTTAGTTTAACTTTGGTAGTTGTATGCTGCCTTACGAGTGGTGTAAAAAAATATTAAAAGTAAACATACTTTTACACTAAAACATCCACTCAATATTCAACATGCATGCAAATTTTCAAAAGAATCGAAAATTCACTTTTTTTTATCCTTTTTCATCTTATGCTTCTAATGATCAATATATCACTTTATGAAAAAATGTTTTATTTATCCTTGAGTTTGTTAGATGGCATAAATGTTTAGTTGTTTTTGCAAAATTTGTATTTTTGCTTTATTTAGATTTACAAAAAGAAACGATTATTACAAATTAAATAAACTGAACTCCTTTACATGTTTTTGAAACTTTAAGATCAGTGTTAAAACATGAGTAATGTTCTATTTCAATGATTAAATGAAACTATTTATGTCAAGTCAAATTATAATAAATGAATCAGCACAAATAAAGAATTTTAATTTTTTTCAAATCTATGCATTATTTGTACTTTTATTCAAAATTGAGATAGGATACAAAATAATTTCAGAACATTCTCAAACAGACAAAAAAATTGTTGATCAATTACTTATACACCTTACGTTGTTTTATCATAAATTTTCCTTTTGATATTAAAATAACTCCTGAGTACCATTGCAACACTATGGCTTTTTTAATTGAGCAAACCATATGCGTCAAATTAAATTTATTTTTAATTCATCCAAAATATTTGATCTTCTTTCTCTAAAAGTTGCCTTTTGAATTGGCAAATAAAATTTTAAAGTAAAAAGCTTATTCGAAGTTAATAAATAACATACATATTGTAAAATATTAGGCTAATATTTATAAGGTTTAAATTGTTGACAAAATCTTATTTTAGGCTATATGATGTTATGGGACTAATATGGATTAATAGTAAGACATCACTCTAGCACGAAAGTTTCCGAGTTATATACCAGCTATTGTTGAAAAATGGTACACTGATAATATTTTACTATAATACATTTTTATCAAAGTGGGTCCTTGAATATTTTCGGTGTTTCGACCTTTGGAATAATTAAATATACGCTGCCACAAATGGTCCTTCAGGAGGCATTAACTATAAGAACTTCTCCCAGGAGGCAACTTATGTGGTGGACACTCAAACATTTTATAACAAACTTAAGTTACTACAGAGGTTGTCATTTAATGTCAAAGAAAATTAAGTCATAAATTTGGATGACTATTATGTTTTAATTTAGTATCTATTTTGAAGATTTTTTCTTAATATATTTAAAATAATACCATAAGTAAAAAATGCTTGTAGAAATCAAAGAATCATATTCCTCTATTGAAATCTGCATAAATTTTTATTTAATAAACTGGATTTTAAACTCATTTTTTAAGCTAGGTACAAAAATGCTAATAGAAACAAAATCTGCGATATTATAAATCAATTGAATTTTTTCAATAAACACTTCTTTTAACATTTGTTTTACTAAAACCCATGTAAATATAATTAATAAAATGGTTAGTATCACTAATATTTACATTAAAATTATTAAACACATTAATTTCTTTTTACGTAGTTAAAACTCATGTATCTATAATGAATGGTACATTTATCATTTACCCGGATATTAATTATTTGTGTAATTTACATGTGGATTCTATGCTGAATGAATTTCTCATGTCAGGACAAATGTGCCATTCAAAAACTGTTAAGTCCAAAATTTAACCTTTAATATCATTACACATTCTTGCTCAAAAAAGGCAATCAGAACATTTGATTAAAATAATTACTATGCATAATAATTATTAATGCATTATTATGCATTAAATTTCATGATTTAGTGTAGACTTTTAAATGTTAGCTTCATTGAGAAAGATTTGTTTGTGAAGCATTAATACCATATAATCATACACATACTTATTTTTAATTGCATTTTTGGAGAATGAGTTTCACACATTTTTTACAAAATCCTTACCAATAATTAAATGTCCAAAAAATCCTATAGACAACAAAAATTATATTGTTGGAAATCAAATAAAGAGAGAGAAGCAGCTTTTATTAAGGATTTATAAAAAAACATTAACTTTTTGTAAAATAAAAACATTTGTGGAAATTTTATATTATGATAATTAATATTCATTTATTGCTCATAAATAATTTACAGCAACTGTTTATACAATATTATATGTAGTTGTTGCTGCTTCATCGTAACTCCCTGTAACTGCCCAGAGCTGGGATTTTTCAGTTAGGTGGAGGCAGGCAAGTGGGTCTTCGTAATATCAGAAGCAGGTTTCAAGACAAGAGATCTTCTAATAATTCCCTCAAAGATATAAATCACTAGAATAATGTTGCGATCATATCTGATGAACATGCTACAAAGTTCTTTAATTAAAACACGGATCTTTGATTGCGTCGGAATTCAAAATCACTAATTTGTGACATCGTAAAAGACGCCCATGA
The DNA here is from genome assembly GCA_030067965.1 of Latrodectus elegans. Classification (NCBI taxonomy): domain Eukaryota; kingdom Metazoa; phylum Arthropoda; class Arachnida; order Araneae; family Theridiidae; genus Latrodectus; species Latrodectus elegans. The sequence continues at coordinate 53,600,410 of CM057820.1, forward strand.
AACAAGGCCACTACTCTTGGTTTCAAAAACAGTTCACACAATTCATGTATAATAAAATTTTATTTTATTTGATTATATTCTACCATAAGCAGTTTTGAATTATATATATAGGTTTATATATTCATTAAAATTTCATATAAATTATCTGAAAAATGAATAAAATAAATTTTCGCAGAAAATTTTAAATAATTTTTAAAACAGCAATAAAAAATATTATATCATATATATAAATAGTAAAATTACCATGTGAGCAACAGTTGAATCGGAATCCCTTTAAAACGTTGTTTTAGAAATGATAGTTATTTTAACCAAGATCACTTTCCTTTTTAATGCAATTAAATGTAGAAATGCAATGTTTCATGCTGTTAATTTTTCCAATATAATTTATTAATGCAATTCACAGAGACCGATTTATGGTGCGATAACACTATTCCCTTATCAAGGAGTTACTTCATGAGAAGTTTTAATGAAAGGAATTGGAGTCTGCAATTTTTATTCAACCTGATAACCGTTAGCTATAACTTAAAAAAAAAAAAAAAAAAAAAAAAAAAAAAAAATGAATGGCCTAGTATATAAATCAGGGGAAAAATCATATTTTATAAAAGCGAAAATGTTGCCATCAACATTCGTATTTCTTGTTTTATTTGTCTTCAATTGCAGTGAGTATCATAAATTAATCATTTTATTGTAATTATAGAATTGAAAGTATTAGTTTCAACTGCTTAGAAAAAAAATAAATGTCTGTTTTTAAATGCAGAGAGATTTTTTTGTTTCATTATTATTAACTTTAACCTTTAATATTAGCATCTAAAATGATTTGTTTCAATTTTTTTATTCCTAAATCTTATATTGCTATGGTTTTCTATTTTTATAAAAAATAATTGTCGTTTTAAAAGACTCCTACATTATAGTACCTAAAATATCTAATATCTATCTTTATTTTCTTAGTATATTTTTATTTGCTTACATTAATTACTTCAATCTTAAATATTAGAAATATTTAAACTTAAATATAATTTATCAACTATATTTCTTTTAATTTTGCTTAGTATTTTGTTTTAAAAACTGAGTAACAATTATTTTTGCTGTATTTTCCTAATTTTCTTGTTTTCACTTGTCCGTAACGTAAACGATGAATAAAATTGTGTCAAAGATAATTGATAAAAATCCATACTTGGAGTTTAATGCAATATTTTCTGATGCATTTATTTTATTTTTTCTACTGAGATATAAATTTCTCACTTTAAGTTATTTTTCGTTTTTGAGACATTCACAATAGTTTTTACCAATTTTCTTGTCAAAATATCTTGCAGTCAGTATGAAGTAATTACCAAGAACTTAAAACTGATTATTTTTATGTACATATCAGAAACTAGATCACATTTTCAACATTACTTAGTGGACATACAAATCACAATAATAAGAATATTAGTGCTGATAAGACTGTAAAGTACAGATCAAATCAAATAAAAATATGAACTTTTATAGGTTTGTATCATATGAAACTAGCTTGATTTGTAGCTTCTACAGCATATTTCTTGACTTAAGAATAGATGTAGGGAATAAGCACAGAATATATTTTTTGTGAGTATTTGAAACATGAAACTATTGTGTGAGAGCGTTATAAAAAATATATATCAAATGGTTGCTAAATACTTGCTAAAAATCATCAAATATTATTATTCCTTAGTTTAATTCAGCTATTAACTTAGTAACCTTTTATTTTTAAATTTTCACTTGATTTTCAAGAGTAATTGATGAATGATGATTTTGTGAATAATTTGCATTTTTTTACAACTGTTGAGAATTCAAAATTAAAGATGAATATTAGGAGTAATTTGTATTCACTAAGTAAGCATATATTTAATTTGGGTTTGAATTTGAATAAAAAAAATCTTTATAGGATATTTGAGGTTGAATATGATGAACTACAATATCGACGGCTTTTGTTCAGGATTAAACAAAATTTAAATTTGATTCTATTAAATTTTATAATCACCATCTAAGGATGTGAAGGCTCTCTCTATATATAGACCATGAAAGTGGTTGAAATGGCTGTTATTATTGAGATATATCTTGTAAGGAAGATATCAGAAGAAAAGTCCTTGAATTTATTAGAACTAGTAAATTTCCTAGGAATGAGAAGGATTTCGTCCCTAATTTTTTCCTGTGGACTGAAATACAGGAAGTGTATTTTCAACTGTGCTCATCTGAAGAGCTGTAAGTGATTGACTAATTGTTATTAAAATAAACCCTTAGTAGATGCTAATTATTTTAGTTGGTGAGGCAAGGACACTTATCAGAGCGACGAAAATAATTGGTAAATTCTTAACACTTGCTGTAAGATGGAGCTTAAAAGATCCCGAAAAAATAGAGGCGCAAAATGAAGGGGTCTTTTAAAGTGAATGGAATATCATTCACACAAGGAATGGTCTCTATGGACTGACTATTATCCTGTGCTCGATTGATTTGGATGTTGCAATAGTTGTCAAAAATTTATATAAATTTTATATCAGACCTCTTCATATGTAAATCAATGTCCTGGAGTAAGGCAACAAAAGTGATGAGGGTAAAAGTATTTTAAGTCAACAAGAGACAACTACGATCTAAAAATTACGGCACAATATCTGTATAATAAAATTTTAGATCATAGAACATCAATCCGTTATAATAAAGCTAATATACTTTATGGAACAATTCTTTAGAAATCAAGAAGGTTGATGTTTGAAATCTCATTAATAATTCAAAGTAAAATGTTGATTGGGACAATGACTAAAAATTCTTCACCAACATAACAAACTCGTAAGGAAAAGCAAATAAGGATCCTAGAAGAAATTCTGTGAAGGGGTAGATTCTTTTTCTGAAGGTACTAGACTTCAAAAAATTCCTAAAAGGAATTGGTGGGCACTTTGAAACATAAGGATGCTCATTTTGTGTGTGTGTGTGTATGCTAGTACTGGAAATGTGGTTACGCCAAAAATCCCATTCCAGGAGCCAGAGAAATTAATAGCAATGAGGAGTGCCATTTCATAGACACGTTAAAAGTAGTCTATTGAAATCATTGGATCCATGCCAAAGATATTATCAACCATGATAAAGTTCAGTGGATTATTTCCTCCATTTACCCACTCAAGAGCTCTGGACCTGATGGAGCTATGTCCATTAGGAAACTTTAGATCATATTAATCCTATTCAGACCATAATATATAGAGTTACTCTGGTACTGGTACTTTTTAGACAGAAAAGATGTCGCTTCAGCCGCTCTTCATGACATATAGGGTACTTTTGATAATACTTTTCATGCATCTATCCTTAATCTCGTAAGGGAAACAGGGATTACCCAACATTATGTTTATGGATTAAGACAATGCTTTATGATAGAGCTATTGAAATGAACACCTTTGATGAGACATTTGAAAACAAGACAACTTCAGGCTGTTCAGAAGTTGTTTTATTACCATTACTTTGGAAATCGGTACTAAATAATCTTATAAAACATCCAAATATTCTAATCTACAATACTCTAAGATATGCAGATGAAATTGTCATACTCATTCTTGATGTAGATTTTAACGTAACGTGTGAGCTTATTCAAAATGATCAAAGTTATGTAAGCAATTGATGCATTAAGAGGAATTTGGATGTAAATTTGTAAATTTACAGAAGATCAATCTGTTACTATTCAATCAAAATATAAAAGAAGATGGTTTCTTCCTTCCAATACCGTTTGAAGTTCAAATCAATGTTACCTCTGGGGTGCATTTATGCTTCAATACTTTACCATAAACTCACTAGGAATAAACATGTTGACTATAAAATTAATTAAGCAAAAAAAAGCTTCATGATGTTCAGACGCATGTTTTGTAAAAACTAGGATTTATAACGAAAAAGGATGTTTTGGACTCACAAGGCTATTGTCAGTCATAACCTTACATATCCTTTTGCGATTTAGTCATGTGAAGTGGAAATTAAAACGGCCAAGAAAAAGTTAGGAAGTCTACAAAAACTGGCCTTCTTGTTTATGACAGGAGCAAAGTTCACTTTACCTACCAGAGCTCTGGAGACAATTTTGGACTTGACTCGTATAAGTATCTTCATTTGAAGTGGTACCAGAGTAACTACATCTAGAATGAAGTTGAAAGTTCAATTTTATGACAAACATTAATTTAAAAGTCATATCATAATATCTATGTAAATCTATCATCCTACTCTCCTCATGTCCTTTGACAACATAAAAAGAACTTACGTGTTTTGACAGATAATTTAAGATACTATTTTCTACCAGAGTAAAAAGGATTAAGAATATAATTCATGTCGATCTAATGTTGTACACCTACGTATCAAATAAAAACCACGAGTGGGAGTTCGTGGTGTATCGCCTTGAGCCAGTTTCCTTAAAAACCTTGAAGTGTTTGTCATCGTCTTCCATGTTGAGGTTTTTGGTGTCACTAACTGTTTATAGAAAATCATAAGGAAATACTACCACGACAAGCGCTTTCTTTATGTAAGTGATAGTGAAGCAGTCTTAATTGCTATAAATTCATTCCATATTATATAAAAAATAATTTTTAATGTAAATCTATCTAAGAGAACATGTTGTGTGTAATAAAATTTATTCTCATCTGTATACTAAAACACACTGAAATTGAAGGAAATGAAAGAGCTATTGAATTGCGAAACTAATATTGTCTTTCATATCATACTCGCAGTTCACTTTTATATTTTAAATAATTTCTGTGGACCGGAAATCATACATATACATGTGTTATATTACATGTTATTTATAATATAAAATTTAATAAATATTGAAATTATCTTTCCTAATAAAGCAGTACAATTGCAAGTTAAATAATAAATAAAATAATTCAAATTTATAATCAATATTAATGGAACATTTAGATTTAATAGTGTCTTGATATTTTTTATATTTTTTAAATTTTTTCATTAAATGAATAAAATAACTTTTAAAGCTAAAAACACATAGTATATTAGGTATTCTAAATAAACTAACTAGATTAAATGATATTTATAAATAATTAATAAGCATAATATTTGAATTACTTAAATAATTCATTAGAATTTAAATGTTTAAATATCATTGATTATACTGGTAAATAAATATATGCAGCAATTTTTTTAAATGTGACTTAAACTGAGGATTAAATTTGAATGAATAATTTTATCTTCAAATTTTGGGAAAAATTATTTCTATGTTGCATATAAGTCGTTATGTTTACAATAGATGTGATTTTAATTGCAATTTACATTTTCTTACCAATAAATATATATGAAACGTATGAAAACGTACAGAAACTCGTTTTCAGATAAACTTAACAAATTGTTATTCAACTCTAAAATTAACATAAGTAACTATAATCTATTAGTAAACTTTTAAGTTGACAATAATCTATTAGTAAAATAATATTAAATACATGTAAGAAAATATTCTTCTTCTGCGTTGGCTTTGTCGGATATAAGGTACATCTGCTTGAAAGCAATTGTAATAGTAGTTACACTAACTTAAAATAACCCAATAAATTCCAAGCTCCATTTTTGGGGTCACCTTCTTTATTTATAAAGTCTAATTTACAGTTTAAAGCATGGTGTAAATGTTAAAACAGGAATTAATTCAAAGTGTTAAAAATTTAAAGCTCATCATGCATTTCACATATACAAATTTTACTAAAGTGTATTTGAAATGTTTTCTTTTATTTTAATGCGCATATGCTTGCTTATTGGCTATATCTGTCAATTATTTTCCCAAAATTATCTTAAGATATCTAAAGATAAAAAAAAAGAAGTTAAGCTAAAGATAGAAATTTTATTTATTCATTGTAGTCTGAAAGAAAAATGGAAAATATCTAAAAGTAAGATGCAAAGTAATATTATTGAAATTTATAGCTCATAATTTATTTGAAAGCCAACGCAATGTGTAAACAGTTAGAAAGATTTGATTTTGTGTGCATTGGAAGTCCACTTTATTAAATAACGATTTATTTGCAGGACATACTTCTCTACCAACTAAATTTCAAAGAAAAATAAATTCTTTGAATATTTGTCTTAAAAATGAGTAAAAGTAAATAATTCAAATTTAAATTTACTCTTTTTCTATAAAACTCTATATTTTTCTAAAAAAATATATTTAAATAATAATAACTTTATAACGGTTTGAAATTTAAAGCAATATAAAGTGGAATCTACTCTCGTGAAATATTTAAAATAAACATCATCATCGATTACAAGGAAATATCTAAAAACATAAAGAATAATAATGTCTGAAGATAAAATTAATTAAATTTTTTTATTTACGAATGGAAAATATTAAATATCAATAAAGTAACTTCAACAATAAAGTGTTTTCATATCAACATTATCTTACACTAATTGTCTAACAGAGAATACAGGGAAAAAGTAACCTTTTTTATCTAAAGTTTTTTGTCTTCTTGCTAATCCCTCTGCTTTGAAATCAAATCAGATTCATGAGGTTGTCTGCTTTTAATTTTATCACAGCCAAACCGGACTCTATTAGGAGATCCTCACGAAGTAGACCAGCGCCGTCTAAACATGTTTGGGACTGGGCTCTTCAATGTGGCATTTGGAGCAAGTTCGGAAGGTTTGGGTGCCATTGGATAATCGTAGAAAGTGTAAACAATTTGTTTATTAAAGTGTCAAAATAAAGTGATTAGTTTGAATTTTATTCATTTATTTTAAAATGAAAATTTGCTTAAGGTATTAATATTTCATCAATATATATGATAAAATTTCAGCTATGAAATAATTTTCATACATATCATTTTGACATAGAAAACTTCAATGTAATTTAAATTTATATTAGAATTTACTTGGTGTTTGCCTTTGTTTACACTTTCGTATGACACAGTAAGATATTTAATTGAAAATTTTTCTGATAACGAAGTATAGCATACGTAATTTATTATATTCTTCGATCTGCATATTAAAAAGTACTATAAATGTCATTTAATTCAGGTTTCCGTTGACAGTTGTATGATGGCATACCAACAATTAAAAAAAATAATTAAAGGGATGCATTTATTCCGAAACAGTTTACTCAACATGAAAACACACTCCTTGCAAATATTAAAAAGAACCGACAAATTTTTTATCTTTTTCCATTCAATGCTTCTAATTATAAAACTGTTATTTTATGAGCAAGAAATTTATTTATCTTTGAGTTTTTTAGATGGCAAAAAATTCTTAGTTGTTTTTGCCAAATTCGTATTATTACTTTAAAACTGACAAAAAGAACCATTTTGTGCAAATTAAATAAATATAACTCTTTTAGCTGTTTTGCAAATTTATGATCAGAGCTAAAACATAAGTTATGATCTATTTCAATAATCATGTAAAACCATTCATATCAAGTCAAATTAAAATCAATGAGTCAGCAGAAATAAGGAATTTTAATTTGAATTCAAATCTAAGTACTATTTGTATTTCTATTTAAACTTGAGATAGGATGAAAAATGACTTCAGAACTCTCCAAAATAAACAAAACAAAAAAGTTGATCAATTTCTTACACGCTCTATATTGTTTTGTCATATTGATATTAAAATAATTCATGAATACCATTACAACACCACGGCTTTTTTATTAAGCAAATCATATGTTTTCAATGAGATTTTTAATTCATGTAGAATATTTGATATTCCGTCTCTAAAATTGTCTGTTGTATTACCAAATAAACTTTTAAAGCAAAAAAAAAAAAAAAAAAAAAAAAAATTGTCTTTGACTATTCTCTTTGTTTCGACCATTGAAATACGCTTCCACAAACGGTGCTACAGTTGCCATTCACACTATAAGAACTCTTCCCAGGAGGTAAATAATGCTGTGGACACTAAAACATTTTTATAACAACCGTAAGTTGCTAAGTTGTCATCTAATGTCAAAGAAAATTTAGTCATAAATGTGAGGGGCAATTATGCTTAATTCATTATCTAGTGCAGAGTTTTCTAAATCATTTAAAATAATATCGTAATTAATAAATTGCATGTAGAAATCAAATAAATTTCTCTATTGAAAATTAAATAAATTCTTTTATTTACATTATTTATTAAGCTTATTTTTTATAACTAGGTACACTCAGAAAATGCTAATAAAAACCAGAAAAGAGATATTATATAAAATTTGATTTTTTGAATAAACATCTTTTTAACATTTTTTTCTTATTAAATTCCATGTAAATATAAAATGTAATTATTAGAATAGTCGGAATCATATGCTTTAATGCATGTTTAAATAGGATATTTAAATTTAAAATAACGTAAAAATATTTAAATTTAAAATAACGCAAAACATTAATTTCATATTACACATATGTGTCTATTATTTATGGTATATTTATGATTAACACAGATATTAATTATTTGTATAATTTACATAGATCCTATACTGTATTAACTATGGATGTCAGGACAGATTAGTCATTCAAAATCTTTTTCGCCGAAAATATAACTTTTCATTATATTACTCATTCTTGTTCTAAAAATGCAATAAATAAATTTGATTAAAATAATGAAATTATACATTAAATTTCATGATTTGGTGAAGCCTTTTAAATATCGTCTTCATTGAAAAAGATTTGCTTAGGAAGCATTAAAACTATATAATTGTACACATACATATTTTGTAATTGCATTCTCAGGGGAACGAATTAAACGCATTTTTTACAATATTCATACCAGAGTCGCATATTGCCCATAGGCATCAAAAGATTATGTTGTTGAAAATTGAATAAAGAGAGAGAAGTAGTTTATGCTAAATGATGTATTAAAGAATCATTAACTTTTTGTAAAATAAAAAACATTTGAAATTTTATTATAATACTTAAAATACAATTATTGCTAATAAATAATTTACATCAACTGTTTATATAATATTATAATTAGTTTTTGCTGCATCATCATAACTCCCTGCAACTGCCAAAAGCTATGCTTTAGCAGTTAGGTGGAGGCAGGCTGGTGGGTCATCGTAATATCAGAAGCAGGTTTCAAGACTAGAGATCTTCTAATAATTCACTCAAAGATATAAACTCACTGGGGTAATATTGTGACCACATCTGATGACAATGCTACAGAGTTATTTACTGCACACACAGATCTTTGATTGAATCGAAACTCAAGCTCACTACTTTAGCCATTATAAACCAGGCACCAATCCTTGTTTCATAAGCAGTTCACACAATTCATGTATAGCAAAAATTTATTTCATTTTACATGATTATATTTTACCATAGACAATATATTGAATAAGATTTATATATTCTTTAAAATTTAATTAAATTATCTGGAAAACAACCAAGTAAATTTTCAAAGAAATTTAAATAACTACAATGAAAAGAATATTTTAGCATATATATATATATATATATATATATATATATATATATATATATATATATAAATATATATATATATATATATATATATATATATATATATATATATATATATATATATATATATATATATATATATATATATATATATATATATAGTAAATTTATCATATAATCAACAGTTGAATCGAAATCCCATTAAAACGTTGTTTTTGAAATGAGAGTTATTTTAACCAAGATCAATTTATTTTTTAATGCAATTAAATGTAGAAATGCGATGTTTCATGCTATTAATTTTTCCTATATCATTTATTCATGCAATTCACAGAGACCGATTTATGGTGCGATAACACTATTCCCTTATCAAGGAGTTACTTCATGAGAAGTTTTAATGAATGGAATTGGGGTCTGCAGATTTTTATTCAACCTGATAACCATAAGGTGTGTTTCTTTTATGTAAAAAGAAATGTTTTAGTAAATACATAACGATATAAATCCTATTTTCTAAACATGAAAATGTTTTTATCAATATCCATATTTCTTATTTTATTTGTAGCTTCTTCATTTGGAGTGAGTATCATAATAACTAACTGTTATATAGTAATTATATAATGAAAAGTATGTCTAATTGTGTGTTTAGAAAAGCAATATATGTCTTTTTATTGCAGCAAAATTTTTTATTTTATTAATATTAACTTTAACGTTTAATGTTTATGTCTAAAATGTTTTGTTTAAATTTTTTTTACTTTTACTCTTACATTTTGATTTTCTACTTTTAAGAATATATTAAGATAATATTGATTTCTTAATATATTACTTTTAAGATAATATTGATTTTCTACTTTTAAGAAAAATAGTCATAGTTTTAAGAACATTGACATTATATTTCTCAATTAATTTTCATTGTTATAATTAATTAATTTATTTCAATTACTGCATCTTAAATATTAAAAAAAATTAATTTAAAAAATATAATTTGTCATTTGTATTTCTTTTAATTTTGGTCCGTATTATGATTTAAAAACTGTGATTAATATTTATTTTTTCTTTATCTTCTGAATATTCAAGATTTGATTTGTGCATAACGTATACGATGAAAGAATTTGAGTCAAAGATAATTGACAAAAACACATTCTTGGATGGAGTTTAGGGCAATATTTTCTGATGCATTTTATTCTTCCTACTGAGATATAACTTTCTCACTTTAATTAATTTTTCGTTTTTGTGGTATTCGCAGTTGTTTTTACCTTTTCTCTAGTTAAAATATCTTGTAGTCATTATAAATTAATTACAAACAACTTAAGACTAATTATTTTGATGCACATGTCAGAAATAAGTGCTCATTGTTAACAATACGTAGTAGACACATTAATCACAATTATAGGAATATTAGTACGGATAAGACTGTGAAGTACAGATAAGATCAAACAAAAATTTGAACTTTTATAGGTTTGTATCATATGAAACTAGCTAGATTTATAGCTTTTACAGCATATTTCTTAACTTAAGAATAGATAAACGGAATAAGCGCAGAATTATTTTTTGTCAGTATTGAAATAAGAAAAAAATCACTGAGGGTTCTAGAAAAAAATGTCAAACGACTGAAAAACTAATAAATCACTCAAATGTGCTTTACTGTCAACATTAATGCACTTTTAATCTTAATCTTAATATATATATATATATATGTATATATGTATATATATATATATATATATATATATATATATATATATATATATATATATATATTATATATTATATATATATATATATATATATTGTCAATAATAGTGATGCAAAATTTCATTATATATATATATAGAATAATACTATAAAAAAATTCTTTGTTTGGTTCTTACTATTATTTTTTCATAAATGAATAAAAAATATCGGTATAGATTTCCTCAATATATATTTTTTAAATTGGCAAGGGAATACTAACTAAAAAATTATCAAATATCATTGTTCATTAGTTTTATTCAACTTTTAACTTAGTAACCTTTTATTTTTAAATTTTAACTTGATTTTCAAGAGTAATTTTTAAATAATGATTTTGTGTGAATGATTTGTATTTATATACAACAACTGTTGAGAATAGAAAATTAAAAATTACTGAAATAATTAAGATTAATATGTAGTTTTTAAAACAGAATATATTTAGTGTTTATTTGAAATAGAAAAAAAATCTTTCATTTGATATTTGAGGTTGAATATGATGAATTACAAAATCTACGGTTTTTATTCAGAAGTAATCAAAATTTAAATGTAATTCTACTCATTAAATTATAAAAACACTATTTAAGGAAATGAATATTTCATGTTTTAAAACGTGAAAGAAAAACTTAAAAAATCTGGAAACTTATTGTATTTTATTTTTAAAATGTTATGATAAAAATAATTTTATTTTGAATATTTATGGATAAAACCTTCTTCATTTAATTTAATACATTAATAATTCCGAAAATATGCCGTCAGTTAATTATTCTTAACAAAATTAATTGATATAACTTTTGGAAAGTTACGTTTACATCAAAATTCCTTTAGCAGAATGAAAAAAATTATTTTTTATTCTGCTAAATAAATTTTGCTTTAATTATATCGAAATTTATACCATTTTTTATGCATTATTTTAATTTTCTGAAACGCTTTTGCATTTGTTATTAAAATTTCTTTAAAATAAATAAATATTGAAACATAATTTCATATGACTAAAATAAACATTTCATTTGCTAAAAGTTTTAATATTTTCATTTATTAATACAAATTTTAATTATTTATTAATACAAACTTTTTATTTACCAAATTTCTCTTTTTTGAAAATAAAAATATAAATGCAGTAAATTCCCTTATATAATCAAAATTTAAAAATCATAATAGGTCCATAATGTTATAAATTATAAATGAGACTAAAGAGTGAAGATTTATTTCTGCCATTAATATTTATTTAAATCATACACATATTGTAGAAAAGTTATAAAAAATTGCTTACAAAATTTAATTTATACATATTAAAAAATAACTACCATCATATGATATTTAACTATTTTATTAAAACTAATCTATTATTCTAAAACTTGAATTATATTGAAAAAATGTTTTGTCTACAATGTTTAAAGTTTAATGTAATATGATGTTAAGAATAAACATAAAAACGAGACTTTATTTGAAAAATAATACACCAGAGATTTCTCAAAAGTTATGCTTTTTGAGAAGATAGCTCTTTATTTAAAAAAACATATTTAAGAAATAAATCATTAAGGATTTATCCTTTACATTATTAAAATATTTTCTGGTAAAATCGATTTATAATATAAATTTTTAAAATTTATGAATTGTCAGTATTAGATGTAAATATTTGTAAAGATTTTAATTATTTAATATATAAAAAAACCGTAATCTTTTTAAAATTTTCAGAAATTAGACAAGTAAATTAAAATAAAATCAACCATTTTTTTTCTATATATCTTAAATTGTATCTTTTACAAGATGCTATTTAAATTATTATTAACTTATAAACTAGAGAAATACTTATTGAAAACAAATATCATTAAAAAGTATTAATAAATAATTTTCTTTTATTACAGAACAAAATTTACGGGAAACTAGAATATATTAATTATTTTTATTTTAAAATCTAACTATTTTTTTTATGTAATTCTTTAAATTTTTATGTCTTTTTTTCTTTCTTTTTCTTTCTGTTTATGTTTTGAAACAAATTTTAATTTTAAGACAAAATCTTTTTAATTCATTCAATAAACTAATTATCTTTTATTCACAGGTAAGTAAAAATAATACTGCCGAAGAATTCAATGAAATTCTAGGTAATGTATTATGCTTCAAATATCACTAATATTTATATATAAATTTATCTAATATTCTATAAAACGATTTACATTCATAAAAAAAAAAAGCAAAAATCATTATCTAATTCGATAATTTACTCTTTGGAAAATAACATGCTTGTTAATATATGACATTTTAAACAAAAGGAAAATGATACATATGTAGAAATATAATGTCACAATTAATGAAACACTCTCAAATACGAAATTATTAAAATAATGAATAAATCTGGGAATAAAAGTATCATCTTTAAATGTACTTTGTATGCATTAAAATATAATAATAACCATTGATTTTGTTCCAAAGGGGAATGTATGTAATCATAATGGTAGATTTATTGTTTTAACTATGTACGTTATGTAAGTTTTTTTAAAGTTTCGTAAATCCAAGATTTTTTGTGAAAAACTAAAATGCTAAAAATAAATTCTTAGATTTTTAAAATGACTAAATCGCTGAAGTCTTTCTAGTTTAAGCAAGTATAACTGAAACTTTCTCAATTTTATTTGGTTTATAAAGAATGAAATTTAGGACAGCAAAATACACAGATTAGCATGAAAAGTTTAGCAAAGCAAAATAATGAGCGGAGTGATAAGATATCATAAACAGACCTACGGGTCGTGAAGTGGATTTCAATGTTTAAGAAGAGAGAGGGAGATAATGATAAACTGCTAGAAAGTTCAACCACCGAGTTATGTTAGCAATTGGATTCTTTACGAACATTAATTACTGTAACAAGACATTTTCATAAGTAGAGAATATTTACATCACCACAGTAATTTAAATTCCACTTTATATAGATGCTAATAAAGAACTTCATCTATAGTTTAGTTACATCCCTAAAACAAGATCAACTGATTACTGAAATAAAAAAAATAAGATCTGATGAATATTCTGTTAGACATTTCCCTATAAGATGGATTCACATTTGTAGAATATTTTCAGAAGCGCATGGTTGTATTGATATCTTTCCAACTCACAATGAAGGTGGTGGATCTGTCTTAATGTGGGCAGACCAGTCATGGCTAACAGTTAGACTAGTATCAAACTCGAAAGGAAGGATCACTTGGAGGAAATATAGAGAGATGGCAGTTGGTTTGTTCCATCTTTTAACTCAAGTCTTGTGTCCTCGGAAGATTAAAATTTTCAGGACGACATCGCAACCATCCATGAAGCAGATTCTTTGAATTATAGTTTGATTGTCATGAGGATGATTGATGTTAATCAAAAATCTTTACACCACACTCGAAGTTAATATAATTTAACCATTATATTTCACTTCAGAGTATTCAGTAGGTAATAAGTACACATTATTCCTGTAGTCTTCAATACACACTTGTAGAATGTGTATGAATTTATAGCCATAAGCCAAAGGTAGGCCGTAATTTCCATTGCATTGAAAATTGAATATCAGAGCTACCGGACCTGTCTTTGATTTCTCCAGAAATTTCCATTATTATTGCAATATGATCTTCAGTATTGTTAATCGGAGTTACATTCATCAGTTTCTTGACATACCTACAGAGGAAGTGTACAAAGAAATTGAGGTTGAACAATCATGCTGGCTAATACACTAAATCAGCCCACTTTTATTTGCTGTTGAAGAAATATTGTTTACAATTGGCAATTCCTATTAAATTTGTGCAGGCAAACACTATAAATTGTCCAGCATTTATACTAAGTATAATAAATGTGTTTCTCAAATTATTCATGTCCTTCCTTTCTTTTACTTTAGTGGTCGCTACAGAGCTAAGAAAACATTAATCACTTGCAATCGCACATTTTATGTTTCATCAATGTCTTTTTCACTCCATCTGCTGTAAATCATTGCACGTACCTATATGTATATGTAAATTTATATTATATTATATTATAATATAATATAGTATGCATACATTGAAGAGATAGATACTACATAGCTTTACATTTAGTCCATCGAGATGCTGTAGGAGGTAATAACAACTGATTGAGCAGATGCCATATATAATTTGTTCCGAAAAACATACAATCACCATTTCTGTGATTATAAGTATGCGTCATGAAAAATGTTGCTTAGATAAGTTAGTTTGACTGAAGGGTGATAATGATAAGTGTAATTTTGAAAATCATTAGCTATTAATCAGTACGTTTCGTTGGCAATTCATGTTTTGTTTTTGTGATTATATATGATAAGTGGCTGATTGATGGCAAAATCAACAGTACGTACTACAATGTTGGTTGTCTAGAGATTATTAAATGCACAAGATGCCGGGAACTCCTTTTCTTCGGTAATAAGATATGTGATAGATAGAGATTTATACCACTGACTCGTGTGCTTAGAAACATTTTTAATTGAAACCCCATTGTATTTCATCGTCAATACAATTGTCTGTCAAATATCTTATTATACAGAGTCGGATAGCCTCTGACGTCCTGTGTTGTTAATGATGTGTGGATGTCCAATTTCACTCATAAAGACAGCTCTGAACAGAAAAATAACATTGCAGTTTCTGAGATACTCGTTTTGAATCTTCTTACGATAATGACTTGCCTTATCTCAAAGTCGCTTAGAATAGCAGGTTTTTTGTTAGGATAAATGCAATAACAGGAATCGTGGTTTATAAACTTGATATATTTTAAATGTTCTTGCGAGATCACGTGTCTAACTAGATATCTAATTGGGCAGAATGCCAAATTATTAGAGTAGGTGTAATGTCTTGCCTTTTCTGTGTATCGAGGTTATATCTAAAATGCTAAATACTCAAAAGCAATAAGTTTGATACTTAAAACGTTTTTAGAATAAAGTAGTACCATTTAATTATAAATTGCTTAAAAATATATTAAAAACATTTTTAACTAAAGAAAAAAGTATTGTTATTAAAATCTATAGAAGACAAATATTAAGTGAAGAAAAATATTATAACAAATATATTATTCAAAACAAGATATTGATGTAAATATATAAAAATAAGTAGATGCTGTACAAGTTTCTAATTTGATAAAAAATGCTTTTGTACCGGGAATTTACATACAAATACATAAACACAAAAGCTGATTTATAAACAATTATTAAAACATTATGAAAAACTAAAGGATTTGTGTGATATTTAACATTCCTTGATAACATTTAACTCACGTAATTTAACAGCAATTGTGCTTTAACTTGTTAGGAAAATATAGAGCACCATAACTATGTGTGCGTCCGTCATGAGAATGGTTGCTGAACAACGCGTTTTTAATATATATATATATATATATATATATATAAATATATATATATATATATATATATATATATATATATATATATATATATATATATATATATATATATATATATATATATATATATATATATATATATAAATATATATATATATATATATATATATATATATATATATGTATATATATATATATATATATATATATATAAGCAGATTGTCCTACTCTGAGGACTGAGGATGAGTATGTCCAAAATATAATTACGTTTTGGCTCTTAAGAGCATTATGTATGTTATTTAAATATAATATAAATCATAAAAGTATACAATCGATTACAGAAATCTTTATACATAATAAAATTTACCTGAATAATAATGCAAATAATAATGAATTTTTAAATTGATTATTATAAGAATTTATGGAACAGAAATATCAATAGGTTTTCAAAACTAGCCAAATGAATTTGAAAGATATTTAGATTTTAGAATTGATTTTGAGAAATTACAAATTCCTTAAAATCAAATCAACTATAATATTTTCTAAAGTTTATTAGAGCTAAAATTTTATTGTTATGATTCTTACTTTTAATGATACATTTCAAAATTAAAAATTTATTTAGAAAAATAAGTTCAGGATTATTTATATATTCAACAATAGCCTTCTAGAAAGAATGAAATGATAAGTTAGATTTAGCTATATTTTAGAGTTGCACATTAATTATATTTATCTATCTATCTATCCTTACATCTATCTGTCTATCTATACATGTATAAAGAAAAACATTTAATTAATATAAATCTAAGCATTTAGAAAACTGTCTGTTAATGAGTCAATATATTAGCTTAATTAGTCATTGACACTTACATAGATGAATGATATGAAGTTCCTATTTATCATGAAAGAAGATATTGTGTTGAAGAATTAATATGCGATTTGGTAATTTATGCTAAATAGTTAGCAAAATAGCATACAAAGATCAGTAGTTCTTATATAACGTAACATAATTGTAAAATTTGTTCTTGTGAATTCTGATTAATTTTTTATTTCTAATGCTGCAATAAGATATATGTAACGTTATTTTCTGTTTTCACATCATATTGAGGAGTTAACACTGCGAAACCATATAAAAACTAAATACGGGTAAGTTAGATTTTTTTTTAAATGTAGACCCGTTTTATGCATGATTCCACACTCTGTGATTTAGTTCTGTTAATAAATAAGGAAATAAAACCAAAAGATCATACGTAAAGTGTATATCTATTTATGCACATACACACCTGAAAATAGAAAGGAAAGTATGTACAATGTTGCATCAAGAAACAATATATGTCGTTTAAAAAATGTGTCCCATTCACAATTATTGAAACAGTGAATAAGACAATATAAGTTGTACTCCCAGTTCTATATTATTATTATTATTATTATTTTATTTCCTTGAGAATACCAGTTTAATAAAAAATCTTAAGGAAGCGTACAAAATAGGTAAATATTTTCTGTGGAAGTAAAATACTTATGTAAATACATCGCTTTTTAGTAACAAGTGATAAAATTTAAGAAATTATATATCTATATATATATATATATAATTTCTTAAATTTTATATATATATATATATATATATATATATATATATATATAATTTCTTAAATTTTATATATATATATATATATATATATATATATATATATATATATTTATACATATATATATATGTTTACACACAGGGGTATGTGTAATTCCTAAAAGTTTACTATGTATTAGAACATACAAATAAATATATTTGTTTGCTAATTAACTAATAGAAAATAATATAAACCACGGAAGAATATTTTTTTTCACGTGATTAACATTTCTCCTTCAGTAACCACATAATGTTTCAAAATATAAAAGCGTTAGACTCATTTATAATGTATTATAACGAACTTTATTTGTAAAGGTTTATTTATATAAATCTTTTAAAATTCTCAAACAATAAACCCCATTTGTTATAATACTCTTTTAGATGAGGGGCACCATAAAATAATTCTTGGAAGAGAAGCCAAAAAGGGAGAATTTCCTTGGATGGTAATATTGGATGATTTATTTCTTACTATTTAAACATAAGCATCTAAATGTGAGGCACTTTAAAAGTGAGAAAAAAATGCATGTTTTTAAATTATTTCTAATAAAAATTTTATTTATAGAATTGATTTTTACAAATGTTTATATATTTCAAATAAAACAAATTTTATTTTTGACGAACAATATTTTAATTCTTTGCCTTCTTTAATACCAAACTTCCTTGGAGGAGCAAATTAAAATTTCTTTTGGTATTCTGTATTATTAATTATGTACCTGAAAGAGCTTTAAGGAAAACATATTTAAAGAACTTTGTTTTTAATTAAAAATTGACTTGAAATTCATAAAGGTACAGCAATACTTTGATTTTCATTCTTTCTTCCTACTTACTTTAAATTTGTACAAACATGTTTGCTGTAATAAATTACGCTAAAAAATGTATTCTTTAAACGTATCATTATTATTTCAATTTAAATATAATATTTTAAATTGAAATAACAATATTTTTTACACAGAAAAAAGCCTTTTTCTTTACGCAGAATGAAATTTTAAATTGAAATAACAATATTTTTTACACAGAAAAAAGCCTTTTTCTTTACGCAGAATGAAACCTGAATTCTTTATTCAGTTTCATTAATAAGACTTGATAAATTATGTATGTAAATTTCCGCAATATTTTAAAAGTTAATCTTTTTATATCTTTTAAAAAAAGGTTGCTTTAGAAATATCTTACAATAACGAAAATTATTATTTGAAGGTTGCTCTTCACTTCAAAGGCGATTATGCCTGCGGTGCCAGTTTGATTTCTCAGACTCTAGTGTTAACTGCGGCTCATTGTGCAAGACCGTGAGTAACTATTTCTGATCTGGAACTCTTTGCTCATGTTTCCTGAAGTACAAAAGTAATATCTTATCTCATTGTAATATTTTAAGGTGTGAAAGTGCATCATAATTAACATGGGTAGGCTTTTGTCAAAAAAGTAAAAGTTTATTTTCATTTCGTTATATAGTTAATGATTACGTTCTTCTAGATGTAAATTCCATAAAGCATAAAATGAAAGAAAGATATTTGAAGGAAAGTAAAAGATAAATTCTGAAGGAAATGCGAATGAAAAATTTAGTCATCAACAAGAAAAATTTTTTAAAGTGAAGGATATACAAAAATTTATTCATATATAAATTATCAGAAATAAAATTTCATGAGTTATAAAGGTAAGCAAACAAAAATTTATTTATTAGGAAATAAATTTTTGTATAAATACGTATCGTAAAATTATTATTATATTAATCAATTTATTGGTATGACAATTAAATCATACGAACGAATCCATTTAATATTGATACTTTTAATTAATGAGTTCAAAACAGTTTTAAGTTATGAAGTTTTTATTTCTGGGAAATAAAACATGCTTTCTTATTGAATTTTTGAAGAAAATTTTGTGACAATGTTTAATTTGTGTCTTATTTAAACGATAAATGGTCGTGTAAGGATAGACTATGTAATAAAAATTTCAAAATAAAAGTAAAATTACTGAATTTAGAAAGAATGTTTTCAAAATAGGAATTCAAAATAATTTCTGTATCTTGGGATTTTCCATGAAGCAAAATGCCGTTATTTATAACATTATTATTTTAGCACTGCCTTAATGAAAAATTAACATATGTGAAATGATTACTGATTTAATGCAGGAGAAAAATAAATAAGTATCTGAGTAAAATGAGCAGTTACAAACAATTATAAATTGCAGAAATTAACCTTCTAGTAATAAAAATTTATAACTAAGTTTCATTCTCAAAATAACAGGGGGACATTCTTCTTAAACTATCTAAAGTGTTTTAATTTTGCACTGTTTTTGCATGTTTATCTTTTACATTAAGCATTCAGAAACTTTGAAAATGTTTAAATAATTTTGATTTATTAAAATATAACTTACTAAAATAACATGTAAGACTCTTTATTTATTATTATGTTCAGTAGTTTAAGTATAATTTAGTTTTTAAATGTGTAAATTATTCATCGTCTTTTCAACAACATATAAATTTTAGAACTAAAAATAAGTTATTCTTTTAAATTTTAAGTAAAATATAAAACATAATTTAATATTTTATCATCAAAGACACATATATGATTATATTTTTGAAAGATAAATATTGGTATTGGTATAATATTAAAATGAATTTATAAATAGAGGGAGAGAGAGAGAAAGTGCAATTTTTAAAATTATTTTCTGATATTATGAAGAATATGTGAGTTTTTAGTATTTTGTCATCTCTGCCAATATCTATTTTTTAATTGATAGTAATATTATATTTTTAAAACCACATCACAGAAATCATTTGTTTAACAAAAGAGATATAGGAGTAATATGAAGTTTATTCAGCTGGTAACCCTGAAATCAGTATGACCTTATATACCTCTCTTTTAATACTATATTTAATTTAAATTTAAATAGAATACGCGTGCGCAACGATTTAAATTTAAATGTAAACATTTAAGTTTAAAAGATTTTTTTCATTTAAATTCATTCAAATTATTATTTTTTGACGCTACATGCAGACATTTAAAGATTAAATGAGAAAATCCATCAATTTTAGCATTATTTTTTTTTTACAAATCAACTTCTTTTTTTTCTATTTTAGTTTTGGTGAGGTGGAACCAGCATCCGCATTTTATGGAATTGCAGGTAATCTTAATCCAGAAGGTCCAGAAACTAGAGTGGAATTCAAAGAAATAATCATACATCCTAAGTATAAATTTCCTGATTATGATATAGCCATCTTGAAAACAACTCAACCTGTACCAAAATCAAAGCTAATTCGGCCTATCTGCCTTCCCAAGGCCGGAAGAAATTTTGAAAACGCAAGTGTTCAAGCAATGGGCTGGGGAGCCACAAGTGATAGTAATTATTTTTAGTTTTACGGAATACTGTTTTATTAATTTGATCAATACGCACAGACATGTGCAATATATATATATATATATATATATATATATATATATATATATATATATATATATATATATATATATATATATATATATATATATACAGGGTGGGGCAAAAGGTATGAACCGGTTTTAAAGGAATGTAAGAAAAACCATGCAATGATCAGAAATTATGTTAACATTGTTTAATTAAGTACACAATATAGTTTTTATAAATTTACAAAAAATTGTTTAATAAAAATCATTTTACGTAGGTGGCGGCCATCAGCCGCTATGCAATCTTGAAGGTGAATCCTTAAGTTTTCAACTGCTCTTCTGCATATTTCGATGGGAATGGCCATAATTCCCTCTCCTATTCCATCCTTTAGTTCTTCCAGGGTATGTGGACGATACTTAAACACTTTTTCCCTTATGTCTCCCCAAGGAAAAAAATCACAAATACTGAAACCTTGTAAGCGCTCAAACCACTCCACTTCATCCCCCTCAGAAATGAGCCGATGGGGTAACATTTGTCTCAAACTCGCCATTGAAACCCTAGCAGTGTGGGAAGTATCCCAGTCCTGTTGGAACTAGATGTCTCCCAGATTTGTAGCTGCACTCAGTTTCTAAAGCTCAGGCTCAAAAATCTATTCCAACATTGTCACATAGAGCTCAGCGGTGACGGTAACGGTTCGCCCATTATCATTGAAAAAATAAGGGCTAATAATCCCTAACTGTGATGCTGCACACCATACAGTCACTTTAGTTGAGTGAAGTGGCTTCTGGTGAATTTCTTTAGGGATTTCATTAGCCCGATAGCGAAAATTCTGTTTATTAACAGCTCCACAAAGGTGGAAGAGGGCCTCGCCACTGCTGAAAAATGTCAAATTTGATGGAATTATGTCCAACAGTTTTTGGCAGCAGTTTTGTCGATGTTCAAAGTCACGCGGCAGCTGCTTTTGAACCATCATTATTTTATATGGGTGAAAGTGTAAATCTCCGTGCAAAATTCTCCTCAAAGATCTTCTAGACATGCGTGAAGTAACTGCATACCTATGGGCTGAGCACCTGGGAGACTGTCAGATAACATTTCTTACCAATATGACATTTTTAGGAGTTCTTACAATTCTAGGTCTTTTAACTGCCGAAGGAGTTGCTGTTGAACCAGTGTTCTCCAAGGTCTAATTGTATTACAGCCAGGAACGTTTTCCCCAACAGGGATTCTGAAGTGCTGTCGAAAGGCTCTCACCGTGGTGATAACAGAACGGCCATTTTCAAAACGTCCTAACAGCAAACTTAAGATGCTCTCCCGTCCAAACCATGGTTGCTACTGAAAACTAGACTCTCCTACTGTCACAACGAGATTCTTCCTCTTTTCTATAACAGACCGAGCACCAGCGGGTCAAACCGATTCATACCTTTTGCCCTTGCCCTACCCTGTATATATATATATATATAAAGCAAATACTTCAATTCAAATTTGTCAAAAATATAATTCATTTAGAAATTAATTCATAATAATATGAAAAATTATGAATCAAATGAAGAAAACACATTAATTTTTTAGTATTTTAAATTTAAAATTTTGCAATTACAATACATAAATTTTATCACAAACAAAACAATTCCAAAGCATTACTTTGGAATTTATAATCTTTTGGGAATAATCTTGAATATGATAACATCACACACGTACTACCTAATTAATGAATTTGTAATGTTTAATTCTTAATTTTCCCAAAACGTTTAATACTATGAGCAAGCTCATAACAAATTCACAATAGCAAGTTTTAAATTTAAAAGATGCATTTAATCACCCAATTTAAAATTTTTGATTTTTTTAAATTAAGATTAATTATAATATATTAAGTTTCAATGCATTTTTATATTCTTATAACTCATTTTTTTCTATTTGTGAGTATTTGAATGTAAAATATTATATTTTGATAGTTCATATTATAATAGAAATATATTTATAGACAAATCCTCTGATGCATCACAAATATTAAAGACGACTGAGCTTCAGGTGATTTCATTGGAAACTTGTCAAAACCTTTTGGGAAATCTGAATATCACGGAGTCACAGATCTGTGTGAACTCTTTGCTTGGAAGGGATATATGTTATGTAAGTATCGATCATTCATTTGAGGAAAATTACTCACTTGTATGAAAATCATAGTATTGGTGAACTGCATGTCGCGTATGATGAAATCAAAGATACAAGCTATTCTAAACTTTTTTAAAGTTAATCTTAAACCAATCAATTTTAATTAAGTATTTAGATTGGTCGAGAGATTAGCTACGCGTCGTCCACCAATAAACGAGAAACTATATTAAAGTAAGATATATATTTTTCAGTTTACTCGTAAATTAATTGAAATCATGAAAACAATATTGATTTTAAATATCATTTAAATAAATAGAGCTCTTTATGTTTTCTGGAAAATTAAATAAATCAGACTATGCATAAAATGCAATTTTTTAATAAAACTATGATAAAAATTGAAGTAAACAAAGCATCGTTAACGTAAAAATCATAAGAAAATATTTAGTGATTAACCTGGTTACTCATAGCCCTCCATTTAATTTTTTGTATTATATTAACAATATTTGCGATAGATGAAATAAAAATATCAAAATATAAAATAAATTTGGAATTAAGGTTTGTTAACGTAAAGTAAATTTTTGAAAATACAGCATTTCTTGACGAAATTATTCATTTAAACATTCATTCACAAAGCTGAAAATGCAAGCCATGGTGTGACAGTTTAAAGTAGATAGTGTTTTTTACGAAGAATATAAGAAAATGTATGTTCTACTAAATTATTGAATTCAGCAAAAATCGCTGAATTCAAGAGTATATTAACGTGTGATATAGCATAATAAATGCATATTATTGTATAAAATAATTTAAACTGAAATGAACAGTTTTAAAAGTGAGCTTCACTAATGGTTAATTTTGATGCTTAAAGAAAGTAAATTAAAGAAATTTGATTCAAATAAGATGATAATGAGGCATGCATTTATTTAACAATATATAACTGTCACGAAATTTTCAAATTAGACTATGTTGTAGTGAAGAAAACGTGTTAATTTTGTTCCGTTAATAAATAAAGTATGAAAACTTCCAACTTCGACTCAAATTTTCTGAAGAAAATTTCAAATAATTATGAGTAAAAATACCTTATACTGCGTTAAATTTAAAAACAAACGCTTGAATGAGTACTTATTAAACATTAGACCAAGTTTATCAGAAAATATGTACCAAATTACACAAAATTAAAGAGAAATTGAGGAAATGTTATTTTCTGTGAAATTTATTTAAAGAAATAATGATTTTTATATAAAGAAATAAATGGGAGATTATGTATGTTAATAGTTTCAAAATTTTTTACAGTTTTTGTACTTCTTTATTAATTAATTGTTTTTGCAATTGTAAATAGATTTTAATAAATAGTTTAAATAATAAAAAATTTTGATAGCAAATTTGTTCTCAGTGAAATGGCAAACATTTCCATAGAAATGTACAACTAGTACAAAATAAATCTCTCAAATTTTTATTATAAAAAATGATTCTATAAAAGATGTTGACGCTAATTAAATTCAAGGGTATTTTAGTCAAATATTCTTATAAGAAATTTCGTGAACTAACTTAAATTTGTGAAATATGCATATTTTTCAAAATGATGGATTATAAATGCATTCCTAAATTTATTTGTATTTCAAATTCAAAAAAAAAAAACAAAAAAAAAAATTTGGTATTTTATAACATAAAGAAGATGTATGAGTAAATAAATTTTTGCTGACCAAGAAAATTTAATGGCAATTATATATATATATATATATATATATATATATATATATATATATATATATATATATATATATATATATATATATATATATATATTGATTCTTATATTTATAATTTAATTATATTTTTACCATTACTAAATCATAAAATTCTATTCTGTGAATTTTATCATAATTTGAAGTTATAATAATTATTTTAATATGGGGTTGTTTTTATCCAAAAAATAAGAAATGCTCACAAAGCTATCGTTAATGTCGAAATATTTAGGTAATAATTTTGCTTTTTACTGTCACATACATAGGTTTTACTATTATACTTGGTTCAAGTTATAATTAATTGATTGTAGATACATGTATGTCGTCGGTACTGAGATTTTGAAAATTTTAAGCGAGAGGTTCCAATTTTTGGAAATTTAATGTTTTAAGTAAATAATGTGAGAAAATTTTTTCTATAGTTAGTACATAAATGACATGTAATTTATTAATCATAGTTGATTTACATAATGGTAACTGCTATTTGTAGTAGGAAGTATTTTGTTCTATTATCTAAGGATTTTTAAAGTAAATTAAATCTTGGCCAAATTATTGAAATGAAATCTTTAGGTAAAATAATTGAAGTGAACATTGAATTTGGTAAAGCTACTTACATTAAATTAGTTAAAATCAAATAGAAATTTTAAGAAAACATCAAAAATTGTGAATTTATGTAATTGTATTAACTATCAACAATCTATCAACTGTTAGCAATCTAACATGAATATCTAAACGCAGTAGTCATCAATCAGCGGCTCTTTGCTCCTAGGTTCCCAAAATGTTTAATCTAGATATTGAATGCTACTTACTATCTTGCTTTGTAAGAGACGAGTAAGAACTTTTGAAACGCAAGGCTATAGAGAAGGAGCACATTTATAGAAAGGTAACATAGTGCAGAGCCTAGAGTTTAGCTGACTGATACAAATATTTTTTGAAACCATTTCTTTAAATACACTCACTTCCAAAAGTTAAGCATGGAGAGGAAAATGCTAATTTCCGGAAGAAATAATTTAGAACTAAGTTACAACGCTAATGGTCTTATTTAAAAGATCTGGAGAGGGGAGACCGATTGATTTTTAACACTTGGAACATTAATCCTGATTTATGTGATAAACTGAAAAAAAAAGTTTTTGCTATTCTTTTCTTATTTGGGTCTACATATTCAGGAAAATATTCATTTTCAAGCATGGACGGAATCATAAATATATTAAGATATCGCCACATCAATGAGAGCTTAAAATCATACCGCAAATTAAAAACTTCTTCTCTTACCCTAATTTTCCAAAAAAATGCAAGGCCAATGTTCACATTTGTGGAGTATTTATAAATATTTTTTAAGAATACCTGTTATATTATTTTACTACTTATATTTTTAAATATATATTATTATCCTTACATAAAACGATACTAGTTTTATTATATTTACTGTTAGAAATGAAGACTTGTAAAGCAAAGGCAAAATTGAGAATATGGATTTAATTCTAATTAATTCCGTGCAAATGTCTCCTCCTAAGCCAATTATTAAGTTAAAAAAATGGCTCTATTTTTGAATAAACCTCAATTTTAAATTATCTACATTTGTGTTTTTCGATGAAAAGGTTACCTACAACTGCCTTATTGTAAATGAAAGTTAAATGGTATGATGCTATTACTCAAGTATGAAAGTAAAGTGAGCCCCACTCATAGTTTAAATGCAATCATTGGTCTCATTGCTTATATATGTCAGAAAACATTAATTGCTAATAATTATTTCAATTTAAAACAACAGGGAGATTCTGGTGGCCCACTTGTTTACGATGTTGAAAGTGAAATTCCGATAGAAATTGGAGTGGCTTCCTTTGTGACATCCTATGGCTGTGGCAATCCAAATGTACCCAGTATTTTCACAGCAACAGCCTACTTCTCTGATTGGATAACCGAGATAGCTGACGAAGATAGCGACTTATGTTTTATCTAAACTGTTTTTTACAAATTATTATTCTTAAGTGACAAAATAAAGTGTGAAAGAAAAGAGAAGCAGTTTTTATCTTTTATCTCTCCCAGAGGATCTTACAGTATCGTGAAATCTTGTCAGTGAATGATAATGTTTTCACTTTCAGTATTCGTATTACGTTATTACATTTTAAATAAATAGATAGTTTTGTAAAAACTATCTATTTATTAAAAAATAATATATATTTATTAAAAATACTATCGATTTATTAAAAAATAATACAAGACCAATTACGGAATTTAAACAATAATACAAATGATGTTTTTTTTAAATTTTAATATTGTAATTACTCGAAGAAAAATCATCTTTTTTTAAGGTAAGAAAAAAGGATTATAACATCAAAAAACACCGAAAAATTCTGTTATTTATTTTATTTACAACTGACTTTTTTAAAAATTAATAAAGTGCAGATAAATGAATTAAAATATTAAATAATAATGTTTTCAGAATAAAAACTTGGAAATCACTTCAAAAATTGTTTCCATCTTCTAAGAAAAAGTTTTTTACAGATATTATCAAGATTTGAAAACCAGCATTTAAGTAACGTTATTTTCAACTCAATATCACATACAATATATTTTTTTAACAATTGTTCTGAAATCGTTTAGCTTTGTCATGACTAAATTTTTGAATAACTTAAAAAAAAAAATATTTCAGAAAAATTAACTTTAAATGCATTCTATATATATATATATATATATATATATATATATATATATATATATATATATATATATAATGCTATGAAAGAACTCTCATCTTTATTTTTTATTTCTCAAAATTTCAATTTTCGAAAAATATAAACACACTGCAAAAAATGTAGCTGCTTGTAATTTTTAAAGAAGTAAAATAATGTTGGCCAAAAAAAAAATAAATTCATATGAAACATTTTTTTTTATTTAAAAAAAATGTGAATTATGATTTATAATCATTTGAAAAGTTCAATTGTATTATGTTTTATGTAGAAAAAGTACAATTAAAATTTTAAAATTAAAAGTTTTGCATTCAAATCTAAACTTTTAAAAAATAAGTAAGGGATATGTGCTGCCATCTATTGTACTTCTTTCTGAATAAAAACTGCAATGATTGAATATTATTAATTTCACAAATATATCTCATAAATCATATCAGTCAAAAATTATAACTATACTTATAGAAAATTACTATACATAAGCATTAAATTAATGTTATTAATACTATATGAATGCAATTATTTTTCGTAAATGGAATCATTATTTGCATTAAAAATATTTCAAATTTTAAAAACATCAGTATTATGTAATAAATATATATGAATTTACGATAACGTTATATTGAATTATTTAAAGTTTGACAAGACCAAGTTCTGAGCTGTTTCATAACGAGCCATTAAAATAAAATAAAATCTTATTATTATTATTATTTAATATATTTCTTAAACTAAATTGAATAATAAAAAGAAAAATTAGTATAATGATTAATAAGTAGCTATTAAATATATTAATAAACGTAGTAAATATATTAAATGATCTTACTTATGTTCGCTTAACTTAATTTATATTGATGTCTTTAACTTAATGAAATCAAAACCACTAATGTGAAAAAAAGAAACAATCTGAATTAATATTTTGAACCTATGATTTTGCTTTCAAAGTAAATATTTCTTCCTTTTTATTTTTAAAATAATTGTATTTTAACTTAGTAAAAGGATAATTTTTTGAAATTAAAGTATTCATGAAAGCATAACGAAAAACTAATTTTTGCATAATAATTATTTATGCAAAAATTTTTTTGTTCTATTTGTCTCGAACAAAAAATCTATAAAGATTTCAATAATTCCTTGTTTTCCTCAATAATAACAATTTAAATGTAGAAATAAAGTTGTTCGCATTTATATTGAAATTCTCTGAGCAGTTATTTTTATATTGATATTTTTGTGGAATTATTTGCTACACTAAATTGCTAAAAGAAATAAAACTTTTCTTGTAATTATATTTTAATTTTTTATATAAATACTGTATATTTCATTCATTATTTATTTTATTTTGCAAATATCTATATTTATTCTTAATTATTTATTTTAAATAATAACTAAATATGCTGATTGGTTGGTACAGATCTGAGACTACTAGCTGCTCTGGCTTTTCTCTCTGATCTTGACAGAATAAAGGAAATTATAAATAATAGTAAATGAAAAAGTAATTTGTATCTTATATATTTTTTTCAGTACGTTATTTTTAAATTCAGAATTAATTAAACAATTTTTAAAAAGTAGAGAAATTTTGGAGAAAATACGTTTGCATAATTTAGTCATCTAAATAAAGGAAAACTGTCAAATTGTTTTGTTAAGTTACTTTTTACTAACTCAAAAATAGGTAAACATGTAAAATAAGGAAATGGAATGCCGATGTAATACAAAATTTTACTATCCATTTACAAAACCTTATAAAGAATTTTCGATTTCTTTCAACAGTCTTTTAAATTATAAATAATCAAATACTTAAATGAGATATAAAATTTAAATTTGTCTTTCATTGATTGTGTGTGTGTGAAAAGAATTTAGCTTTTATTTTAATACCTTACTACCTTTCTTGGCCAATTTTATACCCCCTTTTTTCATTCTAATTATATTATAAGGTGAATTTTGGAAAATTCATTTAAAAAGTATTCAATTTGTATACAATCTCATTAATTACATATTTATTTATTTGTCATCCACAATTTAACAATTCTGAATGCTTTCTCCCCTATAATATTATGAAACATACTAAATTTTTAAGCTATTTCTGACACGAATTTCTGATATTTATTAAAAGTGAGCTGACTGTTTTATTCTTCAGTTATGTAAATAAATGAATGTATTTACATAATTGAAGAATAAAACAATCCAAACAATGTATAGAACTGCCTTCAATTTTCATGGTCTATATTTTTATAAAGGATAGACAAAGAACGTATGCAAATATTTAACAATGCTTAAAAATGAAATCAATATATAGTTAAAACATTATGCTAAAATGCTATGTGTAACTTAGTCAGTATCTCCATATGGTGAATACCTAAATTTTTTAATTCTCCAAGAGAATTTGCGAGACGGTAAATAATTCCGTTGGTAAAAACGATGTTGCATAAAGTTTTGACTCTAAACAATTCAGTTTTACCTCACCACTGTAGCTGAGGAATTATGCAATTTGTTTAATATACATCAGCTGTATAAATGTTATTAATTTTGCTTTGTAAGGTAACGGTTGCGATAGTGTCATGCTCGTAATTTGATTTTCAGCACATATCCCCAACTTCTCATATTATACCGTTACTTATAAATCACAATTGCCAATATGAAGTTTCCCTATACACTAAAAATATTTTATTCTTATTTTTATAATTTATAATAAAATCTGTAACAATAAGACAGGGTGATTTCTAACTAGGATATTTTTAAACTATAATTTTTTTAGATAAAAATATTTAAGTATTTTAGGAATGCTATTTTTTGTACTTAATTATTAAAAGTATTATTGTGTGTGCAAATGACATTAAAACACATTTGCAAATAAAATATCATTAGTTATATACATTTTGTCTTAACATGCTTGTATTTTTAATATTGTAAAAAAAATATCTGTAAAAAATTTTACTTTAATTTACAAACTTAAGTATTAATATACCAATAAAATAAAATGCTGCCTAAGGAATAAAAATTATTAATTGAAAAGCATTTTTATGAAAGCAAATCGGTATGTGTGTGAGTGTGGAGAATATAATGACACTTCATAAAACTTAATGAATTTATCAAAAGTTAATCACAAATCCATGATTAAGTGAATATTGTCTCCTGTTTAAGATGTTTATCTTAACTTGTAAATAAATTTGAATATTTACAGACAAAGATTAATAATTATTGACGAATTTCAGTACATTGAATGTTATGTCTGTGTAAAAATGCTAAATTAAATCAAGCCTCTTAAAGTGGTTTTTCATGAAGTATTGAATGCTGTTTTTTAAATTAATGGAAGTGTTGGGAATATATTAATATTCTGTATTAATATGAAATTTATTAAGTATTATTGAATAACAATTTATAACAATTCTAAAGATATCTTGCTAACAACAATAGACAATATACACTGAGTGGCCATTTTATGAGTACTATTACTATGTTCACACCATTTAGCAGCTATAAAAAACGAATTCATTGTGGTTAGACTAGAATTCTATTAGTTTTGAGAACATTTTTCTTCGATTATTACTCATGTGAATGCAATTGGAAGCTGTAGATGATATTTTTGGATGAGGATGGATCCATTTCTTGTAGAACACATTTTACTTCGTTTCAAATAGTTTCTATTGAGTTAAAATCCAGATATTGTGGTGTCCAGTAAGTTGAATTTATCATCGTATTCCCAGAACACCGAATAACGGATGAGCTTCTGACCTCATTATTTTACAGTCAGATATTTTTCGACGGAATTAGCAATGAAAGGAAGAGCCTAAAATAATAGTCAGGGGTAACTGAAGAATGCTATTATATTCACGACTGTTTTGGCGTTATTTCACAAGTATCAGCAGACCAATTGTATGCCACCAAAACATTTTTCATACCACCTTAACCATTTATAAAGTGTTAAAATCTGACAGATGAGGTATATTGTTCCCTTTAAATTTCATATAATTTTCTGTTACTCTTCAATGGTGAAACCGGAAGTAATTAATTTTAACAATACATTTAATAAATCATCGAATAAACCGTTCTTTTGATTACGGGAAAACTGGAGAAGTTTTTGTGGTGTTTAAATGAAATGAAAGAAAAACGATTGTCATTTGTGTCTATAACCCATGATTACCAATGCAAAGTGTGTAATGTATTTACAGATGTTACTCTGTTGTTTATTGTTAATGTCCAGTGTTAGTGGCCATGATTCGCTTTGCACGAACAAGTATTTCCCTATTATGAAATTTTGGGGACATTAGCTAATAGCTGATTTGTTATTCAACTAATCATGACATTATCTTGGAATAGTTATGCAAGAAATAACCAGCATACGTTTAAACTTAGAAATACTCTGTGTACTTAGATGAGCCCCAGTTATTAATTCAGGATTTATAATCCCCAAAATTCTATGTTCTCATTACGAAATCAAACCACTACTTTCTTATAGGTATGTTAAGACCTTTATAGGTGCCGACTAAAGCCAGACCATTTTGGTACATGCAATTGCTTGACCAACAAATTTGCTTTGTCTTGAGTGTTTCGTATAACCAGTCCAAGCAGTAAACGTTGCTCGTCATTACTTTTTTACTGCATAGAGTAAACTTAACAAACGCGAAATTTAAATATTAATGATAAGTTCTAATAATATGCAAATGATTAGTTTTAAGGCGCATTCAATTAAAAATTGTCGACAGTAGAGACACATGAAATAGAAAATTATATAGCAATTTCATCAAATAGAAATTGCTCTAGAGCTTAATTGCCTAATAAATAGCTGTTATGATGCCTTATAAAAGGACAATTTATTACCAATATGATTCTAATTTTGACAGCAGTTGAATTGAAGCCAACTGAAATAATAATTTTTCATAATGTAGTATTGATATTCTAGTCAGTTGAGAACAAATGACTCTGCAATATAATAAAAATTGTCAATAAATAGAATGCTCTCTTAATTTCAATGGTCAACTAATAATAACAGCTTAAAAATACGAGGTACACTGAGGCTGAACCGATTGCAAACTCTCCTCTGAAATCCGAGTCAAAATAATGGTGTTGTTTGCAAGACAAGAATGCTAGTACAAACAGTAGTTCCTAATCAATTTCCGCAGATTGGATTATCAATCTAAGCTGATAATCCAAGCACCTGTTATTGATTGAGATTGGCCATGAAGTTTTCTTGATAAAACTGCACAAATAATATCACTTTCAATATTAGGGGATACTTCAAATATTTCCTGGAATGACTCCGCAGTATGTTTTATTCGCATCTCAGGTATGTTTACATCGTGATAATCGCATATGTGCTTGGCTAGTTCATAAGAAACTTAAATTGATAATGAAAATTCGATATTATCTTAATACCCCATATCAGTGAAGGACACTATATTGTCTTTCCAGTGATGGTGTGGGATTTCATTTGATAGACTTTCAGGATGTTTTTTATGCACATTGAAGGCATTTTGAACAATGAATATTTATGTTAACTTATGACTAAATCATTTCTCAAGAAGAGTTTCGAATATTGCATTTTTAGAAGATGAAGTAGGACGAAATATGTATGAACCTGGAATAATAAGCAAAATGTCTATTCAATGCGTGACGAGTGTTTAACAAATCACAATACACCAGCCATGCACATGATAATTTTCTGGCCAGTTTTAGAGCTGCATTGGAAACAATCTATACATGGCCTCAAATACCTTTTTAATTAAATGACTATGATGTCCTGAAGAATACGAACTCTCATTAATGTCAGATTTGGTTGTTCTGGATACAGATTTCTATGCCCAGAATAACCCACACCAAGACATGACTCAGAATTTAATAATACTTTATAATATCAACTTATTTTTAACATAATATTTGATCAAATCCTACTTTTCTTTTTTTCAATTTCTTACGCTTATAGGAATTATAATCGATTGTGAAGCATTTTCTGAAAGTGAACTAAGTTAGCATTAAAATATTTAAACTGGTTAGATGAAATTCATCATTCCGGATGTTTTCAGTTATAAAAATTATGTAATTTTTTAGAAAGAAGACGTTTTTGTCAGCGGTTAATCACTATATATACTCTATTTAAATATTTGTTTATAAATTACTGTACCATGGAAGATTTATTTTACTTTCTTTTTCTTAGAGATTTCATGAACTCCTAGTTGAATTTACTTGATTTCTTTTAATCAAAGGAAAGAAAGGATACCCCACACGCTAATAATTGCTTTCCTCGAAAAATTATTTATTGGAAGACTTGCATCATTGAATAGGAAAAAATGGCTATTGAATACTTTTTAATCTAAAAGTACCTGAGAAATTACGATATTAAAGAAGTAATACATTTTCGGGAACAAATAAACTGAATTTGTTTGTCACATAGATTGTTGGTCAGTTTATTTTTTATTTGTATCAGAGAAAAATTTATATATTTAACTTTATACTCGTAGCAATTAATAATCAAAATAGTTTTATTAATTTAACTATAAATTTGTCCTTTCAACAATTTGAACCAATAATATTTTGCTCACACAATGTTTTTCTTCATGAGAAATAATAAAAAAATCAATTTAAGAAAGAATTTAAGGAATTAAATAGAATTGTATAAAATCCTGCAAAATATATATTAAACCAGTATATCACAATTTGCAATATTGGTAATTTAAATATAGTAAAACTATTCTGTGTACTCCCATCTGAGTGAAAATTTAAAATACATGAAAGCAGTTGATATTGAAATTATATCAATTATTTGGGGAAATATTTAGTGATAAGCTTTCTGGCTAGCTTTGAAGAAAATGCACATCCATATTATTATGTACGCGTCAGATGAAATCGTAATTAATTAAAAATGTGTATATATACGTAGGATTGAAAGCGCCACCAGAGGGCTATTCACATGTTTGCTGCCGGACATGCAGGGAGAACGACGAGGTGAGGGACGAGAAGAGACGTGATGACGCGAATGGATATTGAACTTAATTCGAATTATAACTAACTAAGATCATGATTTAATATTCTTTTGTAAATATGTAAATAGCTTTTTCTTATTTTGTCCAGACCCATAATTCCATAATTAAATCATTTGAACAATAATTGTTAATTCCTGACAATG
Organism: Latrodectus elegans; assembly: GCA_030067965.1. Lineage (NCBI taxonomy): Eukaryota > Metazoa > Arthropoda > Arachnida > Araneae > Theridiidae > Latrodectus > Latrodectus elegans. The sequence continues at coordinate 53,635,437 of CM057820.1, forward strand.
AGCCGTGCGAATCCACACACACACACACACACACACACACACACACACACACACACACACACACACACGCACACACACACACACACACACACACACACACACACACACACACACACACACACACACACACACACACACACACACACACACACACACACACGCACTCACACACACACACACACACGCACACGCACGCACACACACACACACACACACACACAAACACACACACACACACACACACACACACACACACACACACACACACACACACACGCACACACACACACGCACGCACACACATACACACACACACACACGGACGCACACACATACACACACACACACAGACCATTAAAATATTTAACTATACGGGAAAAAATGATATATTTCATAAAGATAATAGTATAATTATAATTTACAAAACATTTTCTTTTGTATTAAAGCATGGTGGACAAGAAAGGAATAAAGATTAAAAATATATAAATATGTATATTTAAATTTATTTGTACATTTTTCCTGAAATTGTATTTCACACACACACATTAAGATTTTGGTTACATTTTATTGCGAGATATTAAAAATATATTTAAAACTCATTTTATGAGCTATACATTCAAGTGTGTGTGTGCGACCTTCACAATCAGATTCCACTAAATTATTAACAATTTTCTAATTCTAATCACAATTCTGATAGAATGAAATAAAGATGAATGACATTTAAGAAAAGAGGAATATTCGTATTTATGGCATTTTTCTTTATATCTGTCAAAATAAATAAATAAATAAATAAAAATCACAATAGAAAATGAAAGTTAGCTTAATTTAATTTTTCTCTAATGCATTTAGTTACACAATATACTTCTTATGAAATTACGTTGAGAAAGACTTCTAAATTAATTATATTTTAAATTTACAGGATTTCTGAATATATTTGAAAAAAAAATTTGTTTCCTTTTTGAAAGTGTAGAATATTTATTTCTACTTCTTCATAATAAAAAGAAAGAGAATCATAGACAAAAAAGCAAAGTCACAGAAAAACAAAAGCAAATATAGAAGCTTACTTATGCTTAAACTTGAGTATTTTATTGCTTCAAACACAATCGGAATTAACGATAAAATTTTTTTTATCTCTTTAATAAACAAATTATTACTCTCCTAGAGATATAAGTAAAAAAGACCGCATATTTCCAAAATATATTAGCAATAAAAAACAGCAAGCTCTTACCATTTTTGGCATCTGAACAAACACACACAAACATATATATATATATACGTACATATCTATATATAATACAAGTCAAATAAAGGCAATAAATAATATGAAAATACAAAAATACAGAAATATTATCGAACTAGATAAAATTTTTATCTGCAGTTACAGTGTAGAGAAACATTAAATATTCTAATGAATACTTACATACTTATAACAATACTGTCCATGTTATTAAAAAAAAATTAAAAAAAAAATATGTTTATAAAAACTTTTGAATATTAAAAAAATATAATTTAGATTTACCTTATTTAATGCATGAAAAACTTTTATAACTTTGGTAACTTACCTGTGGTAAGAAATCCTACATGAACAAGCCAGGCAATGGTTTTTAAAACTTCTAAATTTAATAATTGATAACAATTTTCAGGATGAAGAAACTCGAATAGTTAAAAATAATAAACCAATTTTGGAGTTTTTTTCCTATAATATTGTTTTTGATATAAATTCCTTTGATTTTAAAGATTTATTTACAAGTATACCTTTAAATAAACCAAATGATATTTTAAATATTTATTATTGTGAATTTAAGCATTTGCTTAACATTGATTGTGATTATTGGTAAAATTTAGTCAAACTCTGCATTTTTAATGATTTCACAATGAAGAAAACATTTTTATTCAAAATTTTGGTGTACTATAGGGTTCAAAATATTTCGGTTAACTTGCAAATTCTTTTTTTATATCACTTTGAAAAAATATATTTTTCGATTTACTTCTGTATTTTGTAATATTGATGATTTTATTATTTTTAATACTTCTGAATTTTAAGAATGTATTCGAAATATTTATCCTAAGGAGTTAATTATTATAGAAACTAATATTAACAGTCCTAATTCTGAATTTTTAGAATTCGACATTGATATTAAGTGAGATTTGTCTTAAATTGGCATTTATGATAAAGTAAACACATATAATTTTAAGATAAGTTAATTAATATTTTGGAATTCTAATATATAAAATAGTTATGTTGTATTAATCGATATCTTGTAATTAGTGAATTTAACCGTATTTATGGTAAATGCAATAATATTAAAATATTTAGAAAACAGATAAAATTTTTAATTCTAATACTTAATGACAATAAAATTCCCCGTTAAATTTATTTTAAAATATGTAGAAAATAGGGAAACATGCTTATAAGATTAATTTAATGCGTAGATTTTAAAATTACAGAAGGGTCACAAAAGCATTATATATATAAAAGAATCCTGAAAACACCTCCTATTATATTTTTTAATTCAACTTTAATTATTAAACTACTTTAATTTCATTTAACTTCATTTATAAACTACTTTAATTTTTTACTACATTAATTATAAAATTTCATAATTTTTTAAAACTAAAATAATTTTTAAATTTAATTAGAAATTAATTTATATGGTATAAAGGTATTTATATAAATTTTATAATAAATAAATAAATAAACATATTAATAGAAAAAAAAAACTATTTTAAATTCCTAGCAATGGATCTATCTAAGGTTTATATTTGGGTTTTAAGCTGCTAATTTGGTTGATATATTCCATTTTATCTTTTGAATTTTTGCTAATTTTTTTCAATTTTATTTAATATTTGTATCACAGACACTCTTTTGGGGAATTGGGCTAGTTTTTTAGATCCATTACTCTTTGCATTTCAGCAAAGATTGTTTGCATTTCTTCTGCACAGTTGACGATATCCAACCTGAATAAGACATGGTACCCATGCTTCTTATTATTTTTTCTTATTTTTCATATTTTGTATAAAATTATATTTCAATTTTTGTATATATATATATATATATATATATATATATATATATATATATATATATATATATATATATATATATATATATATATATATATATATATATATATATATATATATATATATATATATATATATATATATATATACAAAAATTGAAATAAAAATTATAATTTTTATTATTTTTAAAAATATAATTTTTTTAGATAAGAGAAATCATGCTAATATAGTGTGTTAAGCAATCATCCGTAGACACTGAAATTTCTCCACAAAAGAAGCAAATATGCGAAAAAAAAAATGTTTAAAATATTTGTCTCTTAATTTTATCTACACTACAATATAACTTTAACTTATTACTGATTTTCATATTGTACTGTACTGTGATAAATTTATATATATAATTTTTTTAGCACAAATTATGAAATAATTTTGAAAGGTATAGTTTATACATTTTAATTTCAGAACTCCCATATTTGAAGATTATGTTTCAACAAAATTCTGTAAGCTGTTTTATAATTTTAAAACTTTTGCATAACACTTATTATGTTTAATGGGAAAGAAGAAATGAGCTTCGTTTAATGGAATTACTCAGTTTTTATTTATTTGAATGTCTTAACACAACTTTTTTTATAGTATATTATTTTTCACCACCAAACAAAACAAAAGCCAATACATCCAATTAATTCCTGTCTGGAAGCAAAATAAATGGTCCATATGAGGGGACCGTTCTGTTTGTTTGCTGCGATTAAAAGACTCTACTCCACTTGCTTTCAGCTGTAATCCTCAGTGACTTTACCAGTAAAGAAGGTTCTGCTTGCAGTTGATCGATTCGGGCAATCTTCTTCAAGAAGGAGTGTATAGACAGAGATTATTTATTAGAATGGTGTTAAGTAGTATTGGAACAGAATTGTCTCAATGGACAAAAACTTGCCTTTTCGATCAACGTTGATGCTTAGATAATACTATATATATATATATATATATATATATATATATATATATATATATATATATATATATATATATATATATATATATATATATATATATATATATATATATATATGTATGTATGTTGTATGTATGTACGTATGTATGTATATATGTATGCATATATATTAAACATATTGCATTCAAACATTAATTTTTTTAACTGTCAAACATATAATAATTATGAAAAAATCTTCGAATTTTTGTTTCTTATTGACATTGATTTTTAAATATTTTTGTAGCATTTTTCAAATATTTCTGCAAAATGTAAACAATGACATGTTTGAGAGTACATTTGGAATGATAACATATGCATAGTTATATAATTACTTAATCCCAATGTATGAAATTGTCGTAATCTATAAAACATACGATATGGAAAATATGCATCTTAAAGAAAATTAAAAAGTGTTAGATTTAGTATTATATGTAAAGTGATTTATACATTTTCAAATATAATAAGTAGAATATATGATGATGACGGTTGCAATATACCTAGATTTGATTCTGTTTATTGAATAACCAAATTTATAAACATTGAGAATTTTAATGCATGCATTTAGATAGAAATTATTGAAGTTAGTAAAAGTTCAGAAATTATTTCTCAGTGTTCAAGAGCAGAAATGGTTTTTTTTTTTTGTCTGTCAGTTTTTCACTCAGATGTCATCATTGTACATGAGGGCTATAGTTAGACAGGGATCTAATTTGAAGTCATTAGAAATAGTTTTATCAACTACTTACCCCAACAAATAGTTTTGTCAATCTACAAAGATTGAATAATGTTGCCAAAAATCAAGTCATTAAAATAATTTTGGACATACAAGCATTTGAGTATTTTTCTCCTTGTGACTTCAGCTGCTACCAGGCACATCAGTAAGAGATGGATAAACGAGGGTCATGAATCCCCGACAGGATGGTCTTAAATATTAATTAAGAGGCCAAGAACCTACTTCTTTAATCCAGGTGTTATACCATCTTAGACTTGGGTTAATGACACTGAGGTTAAACTGTTATAACAGAATCTCTAGTTTGTCTGGCGAACTTCTAGAGTATTGAGCTTACCCAGAAATACTGGCAATAATAGGTAGAACTACTTATTATCAGAGCCATTGTTTCAGTTAATTTATTTAAGAAAAAATTTAATTTTCTATTATGCTATTGCAGACAAAGCCAAGCCACTGATGTAGACCATTCTGTTGAAGAAAATGTTGCCTAGAGGAAAACAATTGAAAGATTTGAAGTGTATCCTTCATCAAAACAAATAGAAATGATCTGAACACAATAATTATCTCAAGAGGGGCAGAAACATTCATTAGTGACATAACTGTTTCTCTGGAAATAATAAATTAAAGAAGAGAGTGTCAAGGGCCCAGAATAAAAAAAAACATCCTGACAGAAAAAGTTGGCCAAAGGAACTTGGATTTAAAAGCCCAAGAGAAAAGGAGAGAAAAAGCCAAGTCAAGGGTTAGAGAACAATAGTGTAACTGTTAAAAATGATGGAGCTTAAGGTTTAACCTACAAGTAGACCTAGAAGATGGCTATGATTGCTATAATCATTGAGAAATATTTTGTTAGGAAGGTACTAGTAGAAAAGAATTCAAATTTATGCTAACTAGTAAAGTTTCAAGAAATGAGAAACGTTGCAAAAATCTATAACATAACTTTCTTTCCTGCAGACTGGAATATGGGGCACTTATTATCAACTGTTCTGATATGGATAGCTCTAAGTAGCTGGAACAAATTGTTGTTGAAATAAACCTCTTGTAGATGACAATTGTTTTGCAGGGTGAGGCAAGGTAATATTCCAGAACCATCAAAATAATGGTTAAACTCCTTATGATTTGTTGTAATACGAAGCCTAAAGAGACCCTGAGAAAATAAAAGCACAAATGATAGGCTTTCCAAAGTGATTGGAATATCCTTCACACAAAGAATGACCCTTATGGTCAGACCATTGACTTGGGATTTGGATGCGGCGAAATTCATCAAAAGAAAACATAAATTTTATATTAGACTTCCTCATGTACAAGTCAAAGTCCTTGATTAAGCCACCACAAACGTAAGGAGTTAAGAAACTTCACGTCAACATCCACCAGAGTAGAAATAACAAAAACTTATATCACCAGGAAATTCCTAACTGAGTATATTCACTTGATCCTGATTCAAGAACCTTGGTATTTTAGGGGATGAACCAGTGATATCAGTAAGCTGGTTTATAATTTGAATAGAGAAGCCAGAACATATATTTAACAGACAAGATATTGAAGCATTATCCCTACTGAATTTATTCATAGGGATATAACAATGGTGTAAGACAAACACAACATTGCAGGAGGAGACAAAGAAATTGTTTTTTGCCCGGTCTAGTTGCTCTATGAAGAGAAGACTCCCCCTCAACAATCACAGTATAAATTCATGCAGTTATGGGAAGAAAATCTCTCTTTCTAGGCACTTATCGGATTAGACTACAATGATCAGCATGTTGTTTGAGGCAGCACAGACAAAATCAAAACAGGCGAGTTCCTTTTAAAATGTATTCTAAATCATGATTTAAATATTCTAAATAAGATGATGACCGAAGGTTTCATAAACTTTCATAACATCTAATATGTCTGAAGTTATTGACATCTAATATGTCTGAAGTTATTGACATTGCTATAGAAACATCGCTGATTAGTAAGATTATCACAATATAGAAAGTTGAGGGGAGATCTTCAAGATCACACCATCAAATGCTTCATTTTCAGATTAACTATAATATAATATAATAAATCTCCATAGCGGTTTCATTTATTCAATGAGGAGAAACTGAAAGAAATTCCAAGAGGACCTCGTGGGACAGATTTATGTGGCGAAAAACACATTAGAGACAACTCTGATCTAGCAGTTACAGCAAAATCTCTATATAGTAAATTCTTAGACCATGGAACACAAATACCTTTTAGGAGAGCTTGATGGAACAACTCTTTAAAAATTAAGTGGGCTAATGTTATAAAAATTTTTAGTAAGGCAAATGAAAATGTTCAATGCGACAGTCACATAACATTTTTCTCCAACTATAATAAGCTCGTTAAGAAACGCAAATGAGGCTTCTGGAGGAGTTTCTGTGAAGAGGTAAATTCTAGCTCTGAAGGAGCTAGACTTGGAAGAATTCTTAGAAGGGATGAAAAAATCTCGGTTGGTACTTTCAAAGCTGAGAATGGACATTTTGCTTGTGATTTGAATGTGGTTGTGGAAATTATGGCCAATGCTCTCTTTCCAAGAGCCAGAGATATTAATAGCAATAAGGAGTGTCATTTCATAGACATGTTAAAAAAAAAACCTACCAAAGTCATTGGATCAATGATAAAGATATCATCAATCATGATAAAGTTCTGTGGATTATCTCCTCCATTAACCAGCTCAAGAGCTTTGAACCTAATAGAATTATGCCCATTAGGAAACTTTAGATGATATTAGTCCTATTCTGACCAAATTATATAGAGCTAGTTGGGCAGTGGGATGCATTTTAAAGATATGATGAAAAGACTATGATAGGTTTCATTCTTAAGTCTGGAAAAAATAATTATGACTATGCTGCCATTTAAATTAATCAGCGTATTTTCTTTCTTTCTTAAAATTACGAAGAAAATCATTGATAGTCATATCAGAAAATAATTAGGTAGTAACAGTTCCGTGTACAATCTTCAATTTGCTTACTGACCCGGAAAATCTATCAAAACAGTTTTACACTACCTATTACTTAAAACTTAAGATATATTGGATAGAAAAGATATCGCTTTGGCCATTCTTCTTGAAATACAGGGAGCTTTTGAACATATTTCTCATGTATTTATCCTTAATGCCGTAAAGGGCACAGGGAGTAACCAAATATTATGTTTATAGATTAAGACAATTCTTTCAGATAGAGTTATTCAACTCAATGAGACATTTGAAAAGAAGACTACAAGAGTCTGTTCACTAGGTGTTGTTTTATCACCATTACTTTGGAACTTCACAGTAAATGAACTATTATGACATCCAGATACTCTAGACTATTATTGTCAAGGATATGCAGATGACATAGTCTAACTCATCTTTGATGTAGTTTTTACGTAACTCTATGCAAAATGTTCTAAGCTACGTAAGCAATAGTTCCAGTATATAGAATTTGAATGTAAATTCACAAAAGGTCAATCTGGTACCATTTATTCGAAAAATAAAGAGGGAAGGTTTCTTCATTTCAAATCCGTTTGAAGTTCAAATCAGTGATACTCCTGTGTTGAAGTATTCAGATTTTAATCCTTAACCATAAACTCACAAGGGATAAACTTGTTAATCATAAAATTAATCAAGCAAAAAATATTTCATGATGTGCGCACGCATATTTGCTAAAAACTGGATCATATTACGAAAAAGGATGTTTTGGATTCATACAGCTATTGTCAGCCTTAACATTGCATATGCTTCTGTAATTTAAGGTAGTATTTTCTACAAGAGAAGAATAGAATTATTATTAAACATAATGATCTAACATGGTATACTGATGGATCAAAGAAAAGATACGACTGTGATTTTGTAGCGTATCACCACTAGCCAATTTCCTTACTAATTTTGATGGGTAGGTCACCGTCTTTCAGGTTGAGGTTCTTGCTAACACCAAATGTTTATAGACAAATATAAGAAAAGTCTACCATGGTAAGCACATTTTTTTAGTGACAGTGAATAAGCCTTAATTACTCTTAATTCCTTCCATATTAAATCAAAAATTATTTTGGACTGTAAAAACTTCCCGAGTCAACTGGTTGTCTGGAATAAAAATTCTTCTCATTTGCGTGCTAGTACACATGATAATTGAAGGAAATGAAAGAGCTGATGGACTTTTAAAACAAGAATCCTCAGTCAAATAAATTGTAATGCAGACTCTTTATGGAATCAATTTGAAGACTGTAAAAGAGGTCATCCTTAAGTGGGAATACAGAAAATAAACGAAGTTTGGCCAAATACTCCTGGACAAAGATGTACTAAAATTATGATTAAAAATTCTTCTGAAAAAATTCGCAAGTCCCCAAGAATTGTTGGTTTCTTCACTGGTCCCTATTAGTTCAGAAAACATAAAAGCGGAACTCTTTCAGCGAGAACTAAAATGCAGGGAATTCAAAAAAGTTGTACAATCATCACATCACATTGTATATGAGTGTCATGGACTCGGCTTGTGATGGCCTTGTGATTGTATACTAGTGTTTGACCTCCATTGAGAAGTGGTCCGAAATTATGAATAAAGTGAAACCAAAAAAGAAACTTCAGTTAATTGGGTGAGTGTAACTGCTGGTTCAAAATGCTTTTAAACAGTGGTGCCTTATATCGAAAAACCCAATGTGTTGTAGAAGAACAAAAGAACATTATTATGCTATTAGATTGTAGTTAACTTAAATAACTAAGAAGCTCAAACCTGTTCATTTCAGAGTTGAATGACAATTTGCTAAGTATATATGAAAGAGCAAATTTCAGTACTCTTTCATATATACTTAGCAAATTGTCTTAGCAAATACTTAGCAATACTTAGCAAATTTTCATACGACTCATAAGTTTCATGGTTTAGAAAATGTAAATCGTCCTTATATTTGTATCTATTCTATAAATTTAACAATTTATTTGAAATATAGAAATTATGCTTCCAAAAATATAAAGGTAAAATTATTTATTCAAATTTAATTCAAAGTTTCTGTCATATTTAAAAAAGGTTTAAAATGGTAGTATGTATTTATTATATATTGCAATCAATAATATTTATAAATTTAGATTTTATTGAATTTATTTTGGACATTCATGTATTGTAAATTAATTATTTATGAATACAATTTAATCTAGTCAGTTTATTTAGAATATCTAATACACTATTTGTGTGTGTATTTGTTCTTAGCTTTAAAAATTATTTTATTCATGTAATGAATAAATTTTAAAAATATAAAAAATGTCAAGGCAATATTAAATATAAATGTTCTATTAATAATGAATATAAATATATAAACTATTATGTTTATTATTTAATGTGTAATTGTGCTAACTTATTTGAAAATATAGTTTTTTAAGATTTATTAAATTTTTTTTATATTATTAAATAAAATCTGTAACACTTCGGAACACCAGGAATTATTTAAAATATGAATGTGAACTGCAAATAAATAATCAGTTTAACTTATTGTGTAAATGTTAAAACAAAAATTAAATCAAAATTTTTAAAATATATATGTGAGGGCGCGCCAATCAGGGAGACAAGCGGAAGCGTGGTACGAGAAGGGCAGCGAGACCACAGACAATGAGGAATATATGCCTTGAAATATATATATATATGTATCTATAATTTATGTTTTAGTATTGAATGTTTGTGTTTGTTAATATTAAATAAATGAGACATCAGAAATCTTGTTAATATTCATGATAACATAACCATAGAAGGTTGCAGCTTGGATGCATGACTATGAATCACGCGGCGTCATGTTACAATATAGATCATCATGCATTTTATACATACAAATTTAAATACAATGTATTTGAAATGTTTTGATTTGATTTTAATGTGTCTATGCTTATTGAGTATAAGCGTTAGTTCTTTTCTCCAAATCATATTAAGTTTAAATATCTAAAGGTAAAAGAAGTCAAGTTATGCTAAATTTTATTTATTCATCTGAAAAAGCGAAATTGAAAATTATCTAAAAGTAAAAAGCAAAGTAATATCATTGAAATTTATAACCCATAATTTATTTCAAAGTCAATGCAATGTACCAACAATTAGAAATATTTGATTTTGTGTGTTTTGGAAGTACACTTAATTAAATAAAGATATATTTGCATGAAATATATTTATACCTTCCTATTAGATTTAAAAAAAAAAGAATTCATTTGAATATTCGTCTTAATAAGAGTGTAATCAAATAATCCAAATTTAAATTTACTTTTTCAACAAAACTGTATATTTTTCTCAAAAATCTAATTAAATAATCATAACTTCATTACGGTTTCAAAATATAGAATACTGTAGAGTGGAATTCACTCTCTTGAAATATTTAAAATAAGCATAAAAATAAAAAAACTATTCATAGATTAAAAGCAAATATCTAAAAATATGTAAGGAAAATATTGTCTGAAGATAAAATTGAATTAAAATTTTTTTATCTACAAATGGAAAATATTAAATATCAATAAAGAAACTTAACTTCTATATTTTTAAAATGAATTTTACTTTGAGAGAAATATAATACTTGATAAAATGTTTTCGCTAAAAAATAAAAGTTGCGTAAAACAAGAAAGAACACATTAATGTAAGAATATTTTTATCTTGAATGTAAAATAAAATCCGATACTATTGCTTTAGATCTCAGAAATGGAGTTTCCAGCTCTTTTGAATAATAGTTCTGAGGAAAATACGTTGTTCTTTCATTCGGATAGAATTAGATGGGTTTTTTTTTCTGTATAATTTAGTACTTTTGAGCAGAGGAGTAATAACATTTCAGATTTAGCTGGTGGCGGAATTCGCACGAGTGAAATAAAAATCATTAAGGCGAATTAGGAAAGGTAAACACCTGCAGTTTATGGAGTGCGTGTTTTTGTCACTTCTCCCAAGGAGAATTATTTTTGCATAGTAAAATGCAATCTTATAATAATTAGTTAAATATAAGATAAAAAAAAACTAAATTACGCAAAGTATAATAATAGTTTATTGATTTCTAAAAAAATATAATACGCTTGGTAATTAACTTTTGTTTACAGGATAGCTGGTTATAGAAAAAAAATAATATTATCAATTTTTACATTTGGTTTCTTTCTTGAGGCAAGTTTATAATATTGTAAATTTTAAAAAGCGTGGAAAGAAGTCTTTAACTTAGAGATATTGTATCTCTCTCTCTCTCACACAAATTATAGAGAGATCTGTAACTAACTTTTAATAGCTTTTAATATTGTTTCTGAACTTAATATATTTATATCTTAACTTATTTAGGTTTACCATATTAATTAAGAATTCAGTTATTTCTTACTCTTTTTATTCCTTATAGTTATTATATGACTTGCATTTATTCGGAATATAGTATTGTTAAGTCAGAAATGAATTTATGTTGTTAAGAACATAATTTACATGATTAAGAACATAATATTACATATCTTATATGTTATAAGTTTGTCTATTCTGGGCGCATTATTCTTGATCTATATTCCACTTTTCTTCACAAAGCTATTTTGAAAGAAGGGAACAGTCAATCTAAATCGGACATTAGACCTCTACAAACAACCATAATCTAAGTGACTATCAATCAAATGAGCTGTTTGCGTCTGTGTTGAAATTCAGGTCATTGCCATGCAGCTGATAAACTGGTTTTAATGTGCTAGAATAAAAAAAATATAGAAGGTTGTTATAACATTAAATGTTTCAACAAATATTTTTTATCACTTTACATTTTTGCTTTAATTCTTTCTTTAGTTGTTTATTTTAAATTTAAATATGATATTGTTCTATTATCTAATTTGGATTAATATTGCTTGATTATAAATTTATTTACTGTTAAGGAAATCATTTATATCTGCATTTCAATTCACAACTTAAAAAAATAATATATTATTCAAACTTAATTGAAATTTATCTTATTGTAAAATGATATTCATTGATGGATAACAATATATATGATATGGAATGATTCCAGATTCCAGAGCTAGTAATTAATGAATAAACACTGATTTTCCCGAAAGTCTCATTATTTTGAACAAAGAACAGTGATTTAAACTCTTTTACTGCCATCATAAATATTTGTTTTTAAGTGAACTTAATCCCTGGTGTGAAGAGTGTGAGGAGTCACATTCTGTTTCTGATCTTTTAATTTCACGTCATGTTTTTAATGATCAACGCTTAAATCTTTTTAATTTATATAAACGCTTTTTAATTTATCTAATTTGTTGGGGGGGGGATCACCCCATACTAACCTATTTACCTTTTTAAGGGCAAAAATTTTTTTAAAAATTTTATTTAATTTAAATAATAAATATAATTTAAATATAATTTGGATATTTTTTTGATTTTTAATATGTATTAGATTTTAATATTGTATTATACAAATATTTTGTTTTAAAATTTTAATGTTGTTTAGGTTTTTAAAAATGAAAATAAATAAATAAATTATATTCGTTTTACAAAAATTTTGTTTTTGTATCTTTCAACATAAAACATAACCAATCCATTTAAATTGCTAAAATGTTCGAATTTCCATTCAAGCAGATGGACACTGGGATCAACAATCATTAACATGCATAAAAGGTCTCACCATTTTGGCCTATGAGTAAGCTATTGAAGGAAGTTCTTCATAAAGATAACTGTAAGCTCAAACCATGAACAACATACATCATACCACTATAGATGCGCCATCAGCTGGTTTTATTGAAATGTTCCTTTGAAAATCTTATGCATGATGCTTTTCATGAGAACTTTTCACAAGCATTCATTGTTTTCGGCTGTATTCACGTGCCACAAAAAAGGAACATCAATATTCTCCAAAGCACCGGTTCTGATTGCTGAAACTGGAAAAGTTTATTTTCTGTATAATACAGTTTTTTTCCTATCAAGCCTACTCTAAAAGGAAATTATCATAAAAGAGAAATGAGATGATGAAATTATGATTACTGTACTGAAGCAATCACAGAAGTATAGTAGTCAGGAATATCATGAAAAGCTTGTTATTCCTAATTTCAAGAAATAATATGTTAGTACACAAGAATTATAGTTTAGTTTTTAATTTTTGGAACATATTAACACAACACGAACAAAAAAAATATTCAGTTCTCACAATGTGTCACCACTTCTATTGATCATACATATTTTTTTAAACTATTATAACATTATAGAGAAATTCCACATAAAAATTGAAACACTTAAAAAATGTAATTAATGAAGAAATATTACAAAATAGATATATGATGATAATAAGAAAATTATGAATTTGGGTATAAGCAAACTTTGGTGTAATAGATAAGTATATTTAGATAGGAATTTTATTAATATGCTTATGTAATGTGTTGTAAATAACTCCTATAAATCGAAATGTAAAAAAAAAATAGTATTTAATCATTGTTAAGTAAGCTTAATATCATAATTAAATAACATTTACTATCTCCTTTTCATTCCGAGATAAAATAAATATTTAACAATAATAAATTAGTTTACTTATTCCTATACATGCTTATTCTTTACAAAAATGAAATCTTAAGTTACTACCTACTACTTTAATTATTCAATCAAATTTAATTTAAAATCAGAATGTAAGGTTAAGCATTTTGAGTAATAGTAGCACTTTAGGTAAGTTAAATTGATATAGATAGACATAGATTTCAAGCATTCTTAAGCACGTTAAGTTTTTATTAAAATCAAAATCTTTTCAATAGTATAACTTTTCAATTAGTTTGTTCGCATTTGTGTTCAGTTTCAAAGCAATATTTCTAGCATAAATAAGAGACAGAAATAAAAATTTGATATTGCTCAGTGATTGGAATTTTTTTTATTGGCCGGGCATTTCATAAAATCAATAAATTGCAGCAAATATGGTGCTTCGATGTATTGATTGATCTCAAAAACGCAATTCTTCATATTTTCGACCAATATATAGTAATGTGTGTTGGGATTGGTGAACTTTTCTTCACTTTTAGATGCCGCTATTGGATAACGATTAGAAGTATACTCTATCTCTTTATGTATATATATATATATATATATATATATATATATATATATATATATATATATATATATATATATATACATATATATATATATATATATATATATATATATATATATATATATATATATATATATATATATATATATATATATATATAATACTAACTTTGGAATTTAATAATTTTTTATATTTCTCATTTTTGTACAATTACATGATAGGATTTTAAAAGAAAAGTACTCAGAAAAAAAATAAACATTTTTATTTAGTAAACTATACAAGTCTTGTTTCATAATCGTTGAAAAGTTACAATAAATATTTAAGTATCATACGTTGATATGTTAAAATTACAATTTGATTGCAATATATTATGAATAATATCTTTAAAACACAAATAATTTATAAAGTTTATAAGGGATTAAAAAATGTTGATTGCCATAATATTCCGAAAAAAAAAAACTTTTTCTTTTTTGAAACATTTAGTAATTGAATACTTTTACAATATTCACTTTTCGCCTCGTAATGCTACAGTTCCTTCATGAAATTTTGTACATAAAAAATAATGAGTATTTCAAAAAATTAAAATTTCAGAAATCAAGGCTATTTCATGGAATTTTCGCTTCGATCTTTGATTATATTGACGATTATGTTTGTCAATGATTTAGAATTTTTTTCCAAAAAATTAAATAAATAAATAACTAATAAAAATAAAAAAAATCACGTTTTGAAAAACATTTTTGGTTTTTTCATCAGTCTCATCCTATAGAATAAAAAAAAGATATATAAATCCTCATTGCGGCTCAACTATTCGTGAGAAATATAGGATTATCCTTTAATTTTTTCAAGAACAATTCTTTTCTAATGCATGAATCTTTCAATACGTGTCACAATATTTGACACTATATTTGAAATAATTACTCGTTTTTTATGATTAATTTGACAAAAAATGACATCATTTAAAATTCATAATTTATCCTTTTGAAAAATTTGTAAGTACACTTAAAATGCTCACTTTCCATTATAATTTATATTTTCTTCATTGAATAATAAAATAATATTTTTTTAATAAGTAATTAATAAATTTTTGATTCATGTATTCCATACAGAAGTTATTGAAATTTTGAAATTCAAATCAAACTTGATATTACTGCAGTTTTTTTTTATCTAAACTGAAAAAAATAAAATAAAATTATGTCATAGTTTTTAGTTCAACTTTCTTAAATTATCTTTAAGTTTTATAATTGCAAACTAGTTCAAATGTGTCTAACTTCTCTATACAAATTGGAATAATTACTTACGTTTTGTGTAACTGGGTTTTCTCTTTAATCCTTTTCTAAGCACAATTATGATTTTAAGTCTTCTGAATCCTGAATAACTTTTCACATATAGTATAAAATGAAATAAATCAAATTTAATTGTTTTTAACTATATGTGACTTTCTAATTTATTAACTTTCTCGATGCATCTAATTAGTAATTATAATAGAAATGCAAAGTATGTTAATGAGAGATAAAAAAATTTAAAGCGCTATTCAATAGTATCGTATTATAATGACTGAATAACTATGTTGCCTAACTTCAAAAGTATTGAAGATAATTGCAATAGAAAATAACTTCATTTGAAAATAATAATTTATTTTTAAAAAAATTACCGGTGTCTTCAACGAGTGCTTATAACTTTTCAATGCAATTAATATTTCGGAAGATTATTTATTCAGTTATATAATAAAGTTCCTAAGATATAGTAGTGTCATTGTGGAATTTATTATATTAAATAGTATTTTCTTCACTCAGTGAGAAAACAACTTTGAAGAATTTAGCATATTATGTTGTGGTATATGATAAATTTATTTAATTAATTTTTCATCTCTTCTGAACACTTTTATTTCAAATTTAGTTCCATGCATTTTATAAACATTAATTTTTAGTATTTTAGGAGTATATTTAATGTTATCTCTTCCGTGTATTACGAATATACCCTAAATT
The DNA here is from genome assembly GCA_030067965.1 of Latrodectus elegans. Classification (NCBI taxonomy): domain Eukaryota; kingdom Metazoa; phylum Arthropoda; class Arachnida; order Araneae; family Theridiidae; genus Latrodectus; species Latrodectus elegans. The sequence continues at coordinate 53,652,133 of CM057820.1, forward strand.
GAGAAAAAGTAACAGAAAAAGTGCAAAGGGTTTTCACTTATTGGGTGATGGCTGAGGATAGTTATACGAAATTCTGCCCTACACATGGTTAACAATATATAAATTCTTTCTTTCTTTTTTATCATAAGACTTTACATAAAAAAGATTCTGATTCAAGTAGGAAAATTACAAGTTAAAATTGATTTAAAAGTTCTACAACCGTTATGATTCGCATTCACACCCTAGGAGTGTGAATAGAAGTCACAAAATTTTCAACTGAATGTTACAATACTAGATATTTAGCTGTTACCACGTCAATATATGAATCATAATGTTAATATTGAGTTTTTTACGTAAGAATTGTGTTGATGGTTTTTTAAGGGCATACTTTTTTAAATTGTTTATTAAAATTGATTTGGTACCTCTCATCCAAACTTTATCTTCTTTTTCAGTGGTAAGCAGTTGTGATTTCAAATGATTTATGGAAGTACCATGTTCTTACATCTTGACTTAACTAAGGAGAATAGTAGAATAAGTCATAAAAATCTATATCATGAATATTGCATTCATAATCACTATTGAATAAAAATTTGTATCAGCATTATTATTATTATAACTTTTTATACTAAATAAATAAGACCCGAATATGGCAAAATTGCTGTTTTAATTGATTTAACCGTGTCTAACATAAAGAAGTTGCACTACTCCTTATTTTTGAATCTTTGGTAATTAAATTTTAAGGTTTTTATAAAAAGCATAAAACTGTTTTCCGCTTTGAAGGAATACCACTTCCCAAATTATAGAGATTAATTACATACTTCTTAAATTATACAGGATAATTTTGATGTTAGTTTCAAGTATGAATAATTTCTTTAAAAAATATCATCTTGAATAATGCTTGGATATTTTTCATTGCAGATTAATTCAAAACGATTAAAGATGCTGGTATTTTTCTTTTATTTAGAAACATATTTATTTCTGCTTTTTTGTTAATTAAATCATATTAAAACTAATATTAAAAATGAGTATAGGTATGTGGAGGTATTGTGATGTTACTACTTCAAAGATTTATATATGGTCTTGATATTTTGGCAATATTGTCGTTCCTGGGAACAATTTTCAATAGCTTTTAGTTTTGATTGTGAATTCAAAACTATCATCATTTAGATCTTCCATTGTGCATAAAATATTCAACATTTACTGGAATTAAATAATTCAAACAATTTTTCCCATCAGTTATGTTGACTTACGAATCTAAAAAATCACAATTAAATTTTCACATTTTAAAGATCTTTTTTAAGATAGCATATTATATCTGTACAAATCTACGAAAACGAGATAAGATTTTGCTTTAGTTTTCAGTGAAACAATAACTGATTTTAAACAATATAATGAATTATTTATACAGTGTTTTCTTATTAATATTTTTATTAAAATTACTTATATATGATTAAATATTTTGATTTTTATTTTATTATGCTTCAGAAAATTTCCTAAAATCAATGATATAGTTAACTGTATAGATGAGATTATTTTTATATACCTACTTATTTTACATGCCAAATAAAATGGTATTAAAAAAAACACTGAAGAAGAAATTGAAAATAATATAAAAATGAATTAATGTATGCAAATAAAATAGGTTTCTAATTTTATTTTCTTAAAATAGTTTTTTTAAATTAATGGTTAATAATTAATGGTTATAATTATAATGTTGTAATTATGCATACATTAGGTGTATTATTTCATTTAATAAAAAATAAAGACATAGGATTCTAGCTCTACTCTAGATTTAAGTTTGATTAAAGGTTTCCTGTTACTGTTGTAATGATAAAAATTTTTCATCCACAGTTTCACTCGCATTTTATAAATTATTGTTTTTATTTTAAATCTTAAATAAAACCAAAATTTTATTTTAACAAAATTTTTGTTACTTTTTAAATTTTTTTTTATATTTTTATGTGTTTATTTTATTTAAAATATGTATTATTAATTTTAATTTGAGAGATCTTTAGTAAATTAAATGATTTTTATAAAAATATGTAAAATAAGCTTTAATAAATAAAATGACATCTATAATCTGAATAATTTTTATGTAAATGAATATTGTCTGCATATAAAAATATTAAATTATTTTATCATTTATTAACCCAAAGAAATCGTGATTTAATAAAATTGAGTTAGTCATAAAAACAAGTAATTTTGATTCACTCAAAAGTGTCAAGAAATAAGATTTATATTCATCTGAAATTTATTCTGATATATTTAGGGTTCGTGATAATTAATGTAACATAACTTAAAAAATCTCAACATTTCAAAGATGAATTCTTTTTATTTTATTTTTCTATAATTTCTATGTATTAATGAATAATCTTACAAGACAATTTTAGTACCTAATTTGCATTACATTACAAGCATTCTGAAAACTTTTAGTGTAAGCAACATTTTCAAAGAAAAGATTTTTACAGTTATTGAACATTATTTCATTTAATAATCCTTACAATTATTGAATAAAAAGTTCTTCTATAAAATACTTTGAATAATATTTAGTGAGTGTGTATAAATCCAGATCACTTATATCTTCACGTGAATATTAAATAGAATATATCCTTGTTTTCCTACATAAAATTGCAAAGAATTTGATGGATATTTGCTTAATTCAAGTAAAGAAATTTAATGTTTGTATGGATGTAGAAAATATACGGCAAATATTGTTTAGTGAATTTGAAGTGATGAAATTGAAATGAATATTAAGTATATAATATTATAACAGTAAACCTTGTGGTAATCATTTCCTTAATTTCTTCAGTGGTCAAAAAATTATTTAAAAATTAGGAGTGACATATAAAAAATAAAAATAAAGCTATGAGTAATGAATATCATATGAGTTTGAATTTCTGTTATGGAAGAAAGCCCGTAGATGCACTTGAATTTCTTCGTGATAAAATGTCTAATATTTTGATTTTGCAGTTGTAAAAATGCTTCTTTAAATTTTGTCGTATTAAAGAGTATTTTAACTATAATGAAATATGAAGACTCTTCAAACAATGACGTAGATAACACTAAGCAATTACTTTACAATTGCATTAATGCTTCTTATACTATGGTTGAAACCTAATATCTGGCTGTCACGGGTCATTGAATTAAAACCTTTATTTTTTTGGGAAACTTAACTCACATTCTGCATGGAGAGATTTTATTTGGTATGACAAGTCTAGAATGGAAAAAATGGTTTTAATCAATAAGCTTTAATAAATAAAATTCATGGAAGAAACAATTTATGAAAATTAATGTATCATGGAAAACATTTGGGAAAAATCAGCATTAATACAAATTTAGGAATTCTAATTTTAGCAATCTTCAGTTTGTAGAGATGGTAGATATCAGCGTTTGTTCAAACACTTTTCTTTTTTTATATTTATATACATGTAGGAGTTCAATTAAGAATTGTGACTGTGATTGCTACTGTTCTTTAAGTATTTCAAGAATATATATATATATATATATACATATATATGTATATATGTGGTGTATATATGTGGTGTATATATATATATATATATATATATATATATATATATATATATATATATATATATATATATATATATATATATATATATATATATATATATATATATATATATATATATATATATATATATATATATATATATATTTTATCATATGAATTATTTATATTCACATGATATTTCCCTTGCATCATAATTTATATGATTCAAAAATAATTCCCTTACAATGATAATGTGATTGTGACATTTTTAAAAATCGGGGATCTTAATGTTTTAAAAAAGAGAGAGAAAAAACAACACTTTTTTTCTAACATTTTAAATTTTACTCAATCTTATGAATATTATTATTCATAAAATATGAGAATAAAATTAATTTATGAAATTATTAAAATGGTTTCCCAAAATAGTTCTGAATACTCCCAGATCATGCTACATGAGATATAAGCTTATGATCAAAAATACAATTGAGTTACTTAAAACCATATTTCATTTTATAATAACGGTAAGCACAGACTGAATGCCACTCTTCCCTTTTTCCTCTTGAGAGGAAATATTTTGGATAAAACATTTCTTGATGTTTAAAGGCTAAGATTAAAATAAAATAATTGATAATGGTTATTTCTTTGATTTATTGTTGCTTATTCCCCAAGGTCTAACTGCCAGCTACATCACGTGCAGGATTTTACGAATTCCCAAAAGGTCATAAAATTTAAGGGGTGAAGTAATAAGGTGTTCATGTAAAAACCCTACACTGTAGAGGAAGTGTTTTAAAGAGGTAGCCTGTGCTGAAATACTCTTGGTGCCTCAAGATAAGGTTTGCCCAGTAATATAAGCACTGTCCATATATGTCCACTTAAAAGTCTGCTGTTGGTGCATTGAGCAGCTACCTAACTTCCAATTTTGAGGGCATTATCAGGAGTTTTTCCAGAATACCAAAAGTAGGACGAACGAGTCTTCCATATTTTCTGATTTGCGATCTTATTTTTAAAATATTTTGGAGATAGTTAATTTGTTACAAGAAGCTCTTTTCAAGAATATCAGAAGATTCATTCCCCTGAAGTCCCAAGTGTAAGGGAAGTCACTATATATATATATATATATATATATATATATATATATATATATATATATATATATATATATATATATATATATATATATATATATATATATATATATATATATATATATATATATATATATATATATATATATATATATATATATATATATATATATGAATTTTGAATAGTAAATATAAATTTTACCTTATTAAATAGGCATTGATACTACATTTTCTTATATTTTTTACCAGATATTTATAAATACATGCAATATTTTATAAATACTGAAAACTTAATTTATGTATCTATAAATATTCCGTATCTGTTTGCTGGTATTTCATATATTAAATTTTATTTTTGTACTTAAAAATCATATTTTAGTTTAATTCTAAATATAATAATGAAAAATAAAGGGGTCATAATATGTTTCTTGTTAAAAAATTATATCGACGTTTTTATTTGGTTATTTAAAGTAGATATTTTTAATTCATGATTTTTAAATTTTAATATAATGTATTTATGAAAAATTCTCAATTATCTTGTTAGTATTACTTGTAATTAAAGATTTTACATTTATTTTTAATGAACATTTTACTGCTTCGTTCTATATTTTTTGATAAATTAAATAAATAATTATTTTAACAATTCAAGAAATAACTACTCTCATAACTGTTTCGATTAATAGCCGTAAAATAAGACTTATTCAATATATTTATGTTTAAATTCTTCTATTCATTTAATTTGTTTGTTAAATATTTAAATATTTTGAACATAAAAATTTCAAATAAAATCCAATAAGCTCAACAAGTTTCAGATAGATCTAATGTAAAATATTTAAAATAGAAATTCTATTTAGTCGATAGTTCTTTGTTAGAGGGGATTTATAGTCCCATTTCTCTTATGTGATTTTATTTCCTTCAGTAAAAGCATGCTTTTTGTTAGGGCTTAAAAATTTTATTTTAAGAAGCAGGAAAGGTAAAAGGGAACTATAAGATAAACTAGCTGTAAAACAAAATTCTTTTGTTTAGCAGTGAACAATAAAATTGAATGAATAATTTGTCTGCAATGCATATATAACTAACAAGATAGAGCACTGATTGGATTTCATAAAATAAATATTTTCAATAAAACAATTATTAAATAAACACAAATTTAATATAATTTTTCAAATAAAAATTTGATAATAATATGCATTAAAAAGATTATGTTAATTTCTGGATTTAGAATAGTTCTTTGAATGCATTTGATTGAAAAATGTTATGAAAATGTCCTGCATTAAAGAAAGATTAACATGGTAATTATGTGTGTAGGAACGAAAATTTCCAGAATAAAATCTATAAAAATTCTGTGTAGCAGTGAAATTATTGTTAAAAAATTACGAAATAAAATGCTGCAAAAAAAAAAAAAAAAGAAAAGAAAAGAAAGACGCAGTATATATTAGAAATCAGAATGCAGATATGTTATTTTATTTAAAATAGTATATCAATTATGAAAATGTGATAAATTTTAAAGAGAAAAGTGGAATAAATGAAGTATATTTAATCAAAATTACAATTTGTAAATATTCTAGGTACTAAATTGAAACAAGGTAATTAAAATATAATCAAATTAAAATTAATACCGTATAGTAAGACTTGTAAAAAGAATGGTTAAACAAAGCAAATTCTTTATGATTTCCTAGAAAGTGAAAGATCTGCTTTCTTATTTTCTGACTAGCTTAAGTCAATTTTTACTCTGAATGTATATCTTTTGAAGAAATAATAACATAATCAAATTTTGCTACCAACATAGGTTCAAAATTAATCGATTTAGATAATTACAATTTAATAGTAATTGTTTTAATTTAAAATAAAAACTAGAATTAGCAAGTGAGAAATGAAAATCAAATCTTTGATATAAAATTCTGTAGTACAGTTTAACAATACTTAATTTAAAAAAAAACACACACACACACACACACACACACACATATATATATATATATATATATATATATTTATTTATATTTATATATATTTATATATATGTATACCACACATAAATATTTTTTGGTAAAGTAAAGGAAATAACTAAACAATTTAAATTTCCCGAAGCAGTATAATGATTATTGTGAGATTAATTAATCATTTTTAAAATACAATAGATCATATGGATTAAAATGAATTATCTTTACATGTAATTGCTTGCAATTAGCAAATTTGTAAAAAAGTGTATGTTTTTGAGTCCATTAAGTTCTCTTGAGTTATATTATTTTACTATTGCACATGTGAAAATATGCTGTTAGTTTCATAAATATAAAAAAAAATTATATTATTAAATATAACTGCTATTAACGAATATTTTCTTAAGTTTTGAAAAATTATAAATAAATTTTTAAAGTTCATATTTAATTTCTACTATATGTTGTAGTCTTACATGACATCATATCATAAATACGAGTTAATATCAAACATATGAAACAACAGATGAAATAATTTTAATTGGAATTATATTGGAACAAATACATGAGTTAACTGATGTAACTAAACAAATTGGTCCAAACTAAGTTTATTTGAAATAGTTAAACTTGAAATCAATTGGTTTAAATATTAAGACTTGAAATTTATTCAAGAATATCAGTATAAACGTATATTCATCTCAAAATTATGTTTCCACTTTGAATTTAAAAATATATAAATTCACTTGAGTGATATATATCTGACGTTTACTTGAATTTTTAATATGGAAAGGATTGTCACTAGATCATTTATCAAATTATAAATATAGGAATAGAGAAACAAATGTATTAAATATGGTTATTTAGCCAGGAAAGGCAAATGATATGTTATCGTTATAAACAGAAGAAATGGAGACATTCAACAGCCATTTCTGTGGGAAGAATCGGAAATTTTGAGAAGAAAGCTAGAAAAGCTAAGGAATCCATTTATCAGTACGGGCAATTGCACTTTGCAATGCGTCTTTCCTACAATCATCTGGTGAGGCGCCATGAATACAAACATCTTTGTAGGTATCAATCATTTGCGCTGCTCTATCCAGCTGACATGTTGTTTGCTGGATTCTTGATTTTTAGATTGTTTATTTCTTTAACAATGAGTCATTGTAGAAGAAATATTTATTCTTTTATCGAAGAATTATCAATATGTATTTACATCAATTTAACATGTTTCGCTGTTATGTTTTCCTTTTCTATCTGAAGAATATGAGGAGAGAATGTAACAATTTTGAAATATTTGCTTATATAAAATGAAGAGATAATTACCCTCTATTGAATCCGTATCCAATAATGAAGAAAATTAATGAAATTCCTTGATGAGAAATTTCGTCAACGCACGATAGTGATAAAATATGTTATTTCTACGTATTGCTGAAGATTATATATATAAATTGACATGTTTATTTTTTTAAATTTAGATATTTTTTAAATATTAAACAATTTTAAATAAAAATCTATTTTGATTTTAGTTTTTAAGAATATTTATTTATTTTATTTTGTTTTCTTTACATCAAAATATTATGTAGACAATTTTTTCTACTTATATATTAGAATCACGTCAGCATTTTAAGACGATGGAATTTCGAAGCGATTTTCTTATAGTAAAGAAATTCTTTTTCTAATTATGAGTATATTTTTTTCGTTTTGAAAAAAAAGATTCTAGTTTTAGGATAATATTTATTTATAATTAAGTTCTGATACAAATTAAAGTGTGATGACTGTAGTACGTAAATACCCAATTTATTAACGCATTTTTCGTTTTGAAAAAAGTATTTTAGAATATTAGAATAATATCCACTTTGTTGGTTGCGAAAAGAAAGTATATATATATATATATATATATATATATATATATATATATATATATATATATATATATATATATATATATATATATATATATATATATATATATATATATATATATATATATAGGCTCCTTAATTTAATGATATAAATTGTTAAAATTATTTAAGACTTTAAAGATGGATTTTATGCAGTTTAAAATACATTTGGTTTTTAGGAAATCACTTAAGAAACATGAAAAAATACAGAAATGCGTTTATTTTTTAAAAAGTTGAAAACACCTTCAAGTTCTCTGAAATAGTTATTAATAGTATAAATATATTTATTAGAAAAAATTAGGATAATATGATAGATTCTATTATATACGCTCCTTTTATTTTGAAAAATATTTTTTTAATTCTCTTAATATTTAGAAACATAAAGGATTTTCTGAAATTGAAGAAAATTGCTCTAAATTACTTTTTTATTAATAATTTAGATATAACACAGCTTTTTAATATAAATAAATAACTAATATTAGTAATGTAATTATATTAAGAATAATTCATTCTCTCATTTAAAGTGAGCAAAAAAAATGGTTGCATGAGTTATTTTCACAGATTATGGAGATAATCTGTGCAGTTTACGTACAAAACATTGTCTAAAATAAAATGAAAACCTTTGTTAAAAAATAAAATATCTACTGGCCTAAGTTAACATAATACTGTTTATTTTTTTTGAAAACCAAATAATAAATTAAGTATAATAAGACTAGTAATAAATTAGTTGAAAGAGAAAATAATCAAAAAATTAAAAATATTTCATTCGATCGAACTAAATTGTATCTCTATTGAATATCATATTATATTCTTACATTTTAAATATGGTTTCATAATCGACAACAAAAAACTACTGACAACAGAATACCCGACAAATAAACAACGAACTATTGTTGATAAAGACATTTTAGCGTTTCAAACTTTTTGAAATAGAAATATCTTTTTACGATGAAGAATATTGCATTAATTAATAAAATTTTTTCCAATTAAAATCATAGTGTAAGAAATTAAGAATTATATTCAACACAATTCTATTTACCTACAAAACTTAATTTAAATTCTTTTGTTGAAAAGTTTAAAATTTTTGTAATGATATGTACGCAAGTCATTATCAAAACAATGGAATTTTTTTAGATTTATAATGAATACTTATTAGTCTAATGTAAAGTGTTGTAATACAACTTGAATTGTCATTGAAATCGATTCATGTAGGTGTTGAATAGTGTTTTGAGGAATATTAAACACACACATTCTTCAGGAAGGTATTGAAAATGTTCTGGAAAAGATGTCAGTGAATGTTATTTATATGTACCAAGTGTATACAAATCAAATGAGAAGATGGCACGCATGTCTGCAGACATTACGAAAGCATGACATGTGATTTTTTTTATAGTTTGACCTTTGATACTCACGTGCAGTTTACATATGGACAAGTTTCAGCGTGCATTTTTTTACTGTGCTAAAAATGTAAAATTTTACACCTTCCGACTATGATTCGAGGACAGAATTAATTCTTCATTACCATCTAAAGAAAAATGCTGCCGAATCCCAGAAAATACTTGTAGAAGCATATACTGGCAATGCTCTGAGCCATGTGTAGAGCTATAGGGGGTTTGAAAAGTTTCAAAATGGTGATTTCGAAGTGAGAAAGAAATGAGGAGCGTGGCAAACCTGCAAAAAAAAAAAAAAAAAAAATGATGCTGAATTGCAAGCATTACACGATGAAGATGATGACCAAACGCAAGAACATCTTGCATAAATATTGAAAGTTGACCAGAGCACTGTTTCCCATCGTCTCAAAACAATGGGCAAGATAAAAAAGGTCAGTAGATAGGTACCACATGAGCTAATGGACTGTCAGCAGGAAAACCGAAAAATCGTGTGCGAAATGTTGCTTGCCCGTTACAAACGCAAGTCATATGTACATCGTATTGTGACTGGTGATGAAAAATGGATTTATTTTGGAAATCGCAAACGTAATCGATTATATATTGACCCCGGACAACCATCCAATTGACCGCAAGGCAGAATCACTTCCGCCGCAAGACAATGCTGTGTATTTTCTGGGATCAGGAGAGGCCAATCCATTATGAGTTTCTCAAACCCAAAGAAACCGTTATTACTGATCTATAATGCTATGATAAGAAATAATTACTTGATTTGAATGATGCTATACTCGAAAAACCTGAGCAATACAAGAAACGGCTGCACAGAGTGATTTTCCTTGATGACAATGCACCTAGCGCCCATGCTAAACCGACCAAGAACATTGTTATGGCGCTCGGCTGGAAGCCCTTAGCGCATGCGGAATTTTTTCCAGACTTAGATCTTTCCGATTATCACCTATTTGCATAATTTGGACAAGCATTGGCTGACCGGCGCTTCACTTCTTACGAAAACGCCAAATTTTGGCTTGATGACTGGCTAGTTTCATATGGCCGATTATTCTTTTTAACGTAGTATTCACAAATTGCCCGAAAGATGGGGAAAATACGCAACTAGCGATGTATATTATTTCTAATAAAGAAATATTAACAGTTTTCGCAAATTTATTGTGTTATTTTTAAAAATAACCGTATAACCCTCTTATTTCATTTGCATACACTTGGTATATATATATATATATATATATATATATATATATATATATATATATATATATATATATATATATATATATATATATATATATATATATATATATATATACCCCATTAAACGCTTTAAAATAGACTATAATAGTTTATTTTTGTTGAGGTCGGTTGATTATTTACTGCAAAGTAGATGTTTGAAATCATTATTGTGTTCATCAAACTTTGATTGAACAAGTTACTCCAAAATATATTATTACATTGGAAATTTCCATCTCTTTTATGAATATAAGTTAGGATGGACCACGTCAGTTAAAATTTTCCCATACTTCTGTTCAGTAATCTTTTTTTAAGAGCTATGATTGGTCCGAAACCTTGAAAGTTTTGGTTCCTTTTTTAATATGCATAACGAGAGTCTTCTTCCATAGATTGGTACCGTGGAGTAGAAGTACTGATAAGGGGATTTTCTGTATGCTGGTCAACTACTGATGGGCTATAAGGAAGGAGAAATGCAAATACAAAATATAGCAAGAAATCAGAATATGCAACTCCTTACATATGTATGAATTAACTAAATATCTATAATTAATTTTTCTAAATATCAATTCTTTTACAACTTTAAATGTGTCAAAAGAAACCTTTCCCGATTGAGAAAATTGGTGCTTGCATTTAAAATAAGCCGGAAAATGTCAATAAAATTTCATTAATTTAGTTCTTGTGAAAGAAAAAAAATTGATTTTTTGTAGACATATGTAATCAATCATCCAGGTTTTGTGAATATGACTGCACTGTAGAGGATGTTTAGCATTAACACCTGTGCCAAGTGGCTTGAATACAGTTGTTCTGCCTTAAATTTTCTGTTTATTAAAGGTCCCTTCTAACTGTAATAGTTGCCATAAGATCATACTGATCTGTTGATCGAGTTATGCGTTCACTTTCACTGCAGTTTTTTATTAAACAGTCTTATAAAATTATACATAAACATATTTTTAACTATTTATAGAAGGGAATCGTTTCTATCATCTTAAGTAAGCATATAAATGCTACTATGCTATGGTTGACTCCTATGGTTATATTTATTTTATAAATTTTTGGGAAAGTGGCGATTAATTTATAGGAAACAAATTGAATACATAATGTTTCTTAAATACTTCAATTTGTTATTAAATATTTTCAAAATATAATTGCTTGATGGATTAGTATAAAAACATTGTTTAATTTACAACTCAAAATTTTTAATATGATTATTTGTGGGAAACGTGATTAACTTTACTTCATTATTATTTTCATTTTTGTCATGTCTAATATTCTTTTTATAGTTCTCCTTATATAAACAAGTATTTATTTAAATGAGTATTTATTTCTTTTTAATATATATGTATTAAATACAGACACCCTTTCACCATTATACTCATTAAAACTATGCTGTTAACATTATAGAATGTACATTCATAGTTACTTTAAGAATAGAATAAATGATAAATTATAATGATGCTTCTGTGCTTACACTATTTTTAAAATGAGGGCAATTTCGGAGACAAAATCTTTACAGCGTCAAAAAAGGAAAAAAAATGTATTTTATCTGCGTCTTTTATAACTTTCTTTTTAAGATTCTTAAAGGAACTTTAGATTTTATGTTAAAAAATTAAAGAAAGATCAGAGGATACATTGTTTCAAAATTAAGTTTATTTACCTGAATGTTCACTTTAAATGCTTATTACATTTAAAATTCTTATATTCATGAATAATAAAATTTTCAAATGTTTTATCCTCATATAATAATTAAAATTTAAGTTTAAATCTCGTGCGATGAATTAACGTTAATAGGCTAGAATTTCAAGAGATTTCAATGATTAAAAATAAAAAAGACATTATATACCTTTAACATTTGAATCAAGGAAAGCTAATTTTGAAAAATTGAGAAATTCATATTTACTTATTGAATAATATATTTGATAAGGTTAGAGTTTAAAAAATATAATTTAATACTAATAAATGAAATTTATTTTAGTGAAAAAAATTAAATAGTTTAGAATTTTTGTTACAATAATTTAGAAAATATTGTATTCTTTTCTATCCATAATAGACTAATTGTATGCGTTTCACTGATATGCGTCATAAAATGACATGGATACTATGTCAAAAATATGTCATGGGTATTATGCGTCATAAAATGACAAAAATATTCTGTAAAAATATAGGTAATATACTACTTATTTGGCAGCTCATAATATTAAATTGGTTTTAGTAATAATATGTTTAAATGGTCTAAGTTTTTAAATGTGATTTGTTTCGAAGAAAGAAAGTGGTAACAATATTGGCTTGTATTGTGCTCTAGGATATATTTGAATTTCCGAGTATTTTCATCTATGAAAATAAAAATGGATAATAAATGCACAATATATGATACTCTGTTTAAAGATTATTCGATATCTTTAATCACTTATAGAGTTTAAAAAAATACAAATTTGTATACTTTAATTTTCATTCTTTAAGGCGTACTTCGCATTATATCCAGTATATCACATTAAATAAATTCCGTTGTATATAAACTTTCATTTTATAAATTTCTAGGATAGCCAGCTTCTAATGCTAATTTCTCTAAATAAGCTTTAAGTTTAATTAAATTAATGTTTTTTTCACACAGATCAATTTGGAAAACAGTAGCCAAGAGCTTTATCTAATTTAAGATAGCGAAAAAAAGTATCTGTTTGAAATTGGGTCTTTAAATTCATTGTTGTTGGATAAAGCTGAGAAAAGTTTAAAATTTCAGCTTGCAGTTTGCACTTAAAATTAAAATATATGTGTACTAATAATAATTTAAATTTAAATGTTCCAAATGAAAAAGATTTCGAAAATAAATTTTTAAGTGATACGTTCCTATTATTTAATTCAATATTTGCAGGGACGTAGATGCATATGCAAAGTTGTTATAATTATGCTAATTATGAAAGATATATATAATTAATGCTAGTTATAAAAGATAAATTTATTTTTCCAAATTTATGATATCATGAAACGTTTCCTAGAAAGAGAGGTTATAATAATGTATATTTATAATAGACGTAAGTTGGCGTTTATCACAAAGAAATTTTTATAAGAAAGGCTTTTTGCTATTTTTTTATTAATTATGATTAGTTAAAATTTTCTCTGAAAACAACTGAAAGTATACATAAACGAAAGAACACTTGTAGAAAATGCAGCATGTTGCATTAAGGAAATTAAATTAAGAATAAATAAAAATTTTTCCTGACTTTATTCAGAAAATTTAAATGCTTACATACAGTGGAAGAAAGTTTTATTTAAGGCAGATTAATTATCCAGACAGTTAAATACTTTTTATTCTACAATAGACTTTTAAGAATCTTTTACAACTTATTAAAAGTCATATTTTTTGATTTTTATTACAGTATACAATAGCAGTTATAGAGTAAGCAATTTATCTGTTCCATTAAAGCACTTATTTTTCTTTGACTTGTTTATTTATTTATTTTTTGCAAAAAAAATCTTTTTTCTTTCAACATCAGAGAAAGTCAGGCAATAATTTTCAGGTTTTAACTATTAAAATAATTTTGCTTCTGTAATTAATTCAGAACAATGTTTTGACGCACTATAGAGTTTATATTTTACAATGTGTAATACAATAGGTCATCTAAAATAAATATCTTGCGGTACTAGATTGTGATTTTTTATAATAAAATCTAAAGAAAAGCATTGTTTCATTAAATGTGATACTATTCATTTCAGGAATATTAATATTAAATTCAATGCTCAACTGAAGCGAACATCAGAAAAACGTTTCTCCATCACAATGCGAGTAAAAATGTTTTCTGGAAAATGCATATTAAATAGAAAAAACTTTTTTGTTTCTAATTTTATCTCAGTTATTTCTATATTTAAAGCACTAAGCTGTTAAGAAATGAAATGAATACTTTTAATATTTTGATATTGCATTTACTTTTATATGGAGTGAGAAAATGAATTGTTTGTTTCAAGGAGATGAATGTTTATTTCAGGATTTGCATTTGTATTTCCTTTATTTAATATTTCTTCGCAAAAATAATTTTGAAAACAGTTGAAGTATACATAATAATTCAATTCTTCTTTTTCTATGTAAAAATAATTCCTTTTTTGCATAAATTATATTAATATCATATTGTTTAATTTCATCTCATTAAGGGAAATGGGTTTAATAATATATACAATACAACATATCTGCATTAGTAGTTATACATTTAAATATTTTCTTAAATTTCTTATATATAAGAAAAGACATACGTTATTTGTTAATTATAATTTTTCTTAAGTCTTTATATAAAAATTTTCATGAAACTGTTAATTTATCTACTGCTTACTTGTAAGTAAACTTCCTTTTCATAAATTGAAATGTACGTCTTATAAACTATAACTAATTATTAATAGCTCTAAACATTTTATGTAAACATTACCTAGGCCTTAAGATTAGGAATGAATTTTGCAGGTAAAATTTCTGAATTCAGTTACTGTCTTCCACAAAAATATAAATATTTTATTTTCTCTATACATTTTTACTTGTTTGAAGTTTGCAGATTTCCCTATAACCAGATTTATGAATGTGACTCACAAACCATAAAATGTAGCTCCTTTTAATAGTTAGTGATAATGAAAAAACACCAGTTATTATAAAAGTAAATGTAAATATTATTTTCTAACTATGAAATATATTTATGAAAAGTTTCTGTTGGAACGCAGCAATGCTTAAAAAAAGAGCTTGCAATTAAAAATCTATCATAAAAATCCTTAGAGTAACCACATTAATTTTACACATGGTCAAAAGTTTAATCAATGAGTAAAAGAAATGAAATATTTTTGTAATTTATGTAGTAAATGTTGTAAATTTGCTAAAAAAGAACTGCTGTTATTATAAATATTAGAGTTACAATATAAAAATTGCTACAAAATTTCATCAGAATAGGAATGAATAGACGAGTTAATTATTAGTTTTTGTTACTGAATAATATTATTTTATTTTATTTTATATGCATTTAAATGTCGTTACAAATATTATACTGAACTTGTATTTATATTTTTACAAGAAAATTTAATTCTTAGCAGTTTTATAACTAGTTCCAATGAAATTTATAAATTAAATTGTTCTTTTAAACTCCTCTAATTCATGATTTAATCAACTAGATTAACTTTTGAACTTTTGGAACACAGAAATTCATCTTTTGAAATTAATAGAAGCATTTTCTTCTCTCCGCAATGGATCCAGAGCTCATAATTTATGGAATGTGATTTCTCTGCTCTTCAAAGCAATTAATAAAGTCACAATCAGACTTGTTTCTCCCCCCGCCATGCAACTGGAGGAGGAGAAATCATTCCAGATTCCAGGTGACCATCCATCAATGATAATCATTTACCAATTTTCACATTTATCATTCCACCAAATTACGTACAGAGTTCTGTTTCCTGATCTATGGTATTTAAATCATAAGCTATCAAATTAAATAACGCCTTTACATATTTGAAATCATTTTTCCGATCCAAAAAGCCTGAATAACTTAAAATATGACTAATATATAAAGTTTTTGAAGCTTTGATAGTTTGAACCCAATTTGTCTAATGACAACAGCAACTAATTGTTTTTATTTTAACTGTGTAACTTATCATTCCTTGGAAAAGTAATAAAAAAATTATAGAAAATTGCTTATGATTTTATTTGAAATATTTTATTTTTATAAAGCAGGAATTGGTTTTTATTTTAAATAAAAAAGTACAGGGTATTAAAATAAGAAAAATATGTAATAATAAGAATAACGTAATAAAAGCAACTGTGAAAATGAAGAAGATGCATCTTTAAATTTTTTCAAATATTTGCAACTGAATTAGAGTCTAATGAATATTTCACTTGTTTAATTGAACTAATAAATTAAATTAATTAATCATTAGGTAGCTATTTTTAAATATGATGATGTTATTATCAGGTAATCTTTTTTAAATGTCCTCTTCTATTGTGAGTAATTTGATGACGTATTAAACTACTTCAATTAGTGCTCAAACAAAGTTAATGAATATGACGTAATTTTTAAAATTAATTGATCTCAATCCTTTGATTTGAACTAAATTTAAAGAAAAGAATGGTTATTTATTTATATTGCCTATCTTTTAGTTACGTAAAAGACAAATCACCCAATGGTTTACAATAAGTTATCATATATTTTAATCAAATATATTGATCTAATAAGAATAAATTGGGGAATAGTTTATCAGTTTAAATTATTTTATTTACATTCTGTGTTCTTCATGGATGTAAAATTTTAACTTATAATGTGCTTTAAGTTCCTAATATCTAGATTAAAACACACCATTTATTCACTGAAATGAGTAAAAGGTCTTGAGTTAAAAAAATTTATATCAATTGCTTAAATCTAAATATCTATATAAAAGCTTTGCATTGTGCTAAATTATTTATATAAAATTTCTCTAGCGATGTTGTAATATGTGAGAGGACAGACTTCCATTTGATTCATTTTCTTAATTTTTTGACTAGATTAAACAGAAGTTCAATTGTGTTTCATTCAATTCAGTTTTGTTTCTCAAATAATTAAAATCAGTCGAAATCATTAGTTCAACGCATTGTTTAAAATGCTATAAGACAACATTGTGCTTAATGAAGGAAAGCAGTCCATAGTTAGTTTCCATGTTAGGTCCATCAAAAGACAGGCACAATTAATTTATTTCGCACTACTTTAAAAATGATTAAATGATTGATTAGCTAAAGAACAGTTGAGAATCAGTACTCAAAAAGTAGATACACACTTTTCTAATTCGTTATTGTCCATCAATCAAAGCATTCAGTATTTACCGGGTGAGCCAAGAGTTCGTTACAATTTTAAAAATTCATAAAAAAAGAAAGTAAGATAAAGAAGTGCGGTTTGCAAGAAAGGGCTCATAAGGTAGTCGGATTTTTTATTTTTTTTTTTTTTTGCAGCAAAAAAGTTTTAGTTGAAAAGTCGCCTATAGATGGCGCTGACTGTTCGAAACACATTGAAAAGGACAACAGTACGCTCCTTTCATTTATTCTGATAATAACAGTTGTTCAATATGACCTCCTGTACATTGTACGACACAACTAAGGAGACTCGCAACGCCCGTTACAGTTGAATGCAATATGTCGGAATGAATTGCAGAAACCTCACGACAGATGGAATCTTTGAGTTTGGCCAATGTTGAAGGAGATGAACGGTACACACGTTTCAAATAGCCCCAAAACCAGAAGTCGACCGGAGAGAGATCGGGTGATCGTGGAGGCCATGAGATCTTGCAACCTCGACTGATCAGTCTCTCTTCACCAAAGGTACTCAAAAGGAATCATTTTACTGGATTGGCATAATGTGGTGGTCCGCCATCCTGCATAAAGATTATTACAGATAACACACCTCTTTGATTTCATGCGGGCACGACTTTGTCACGCAAAAGAGTGAGGTAACGCTTAGCGGTTACTGTGCACGTTTTCCAGCCCAATTTGGGATACGGTTCTTCAAAGAAGAAAGGTCCGACAATGAAAGATAAGGTGAAGCCATACCAGACTGTCAACTTGGCTGGATGCAGAGATTTCGTCGTGTATTCACGAGGATTAGTTGCCCATATACGGGTGTTATGGGTGTTGACATCCCCGTGTAGTGTGCCTCATCCGTCCAGAAAACGTTGAACAACCACTGAGGGTCGTTTTCGATTCTTGCCATAGCCCACTCAGCAAATGATTCACGCATAGCTGTGTCTCCCGGTTGTAACTCCTGCAGTGACTGCAGTTTGTAGGGATAGAGATGCAATATCCCGTGGAGGATACGTCGAATCGATGATTGAGGCACATCCAATATTCTTACAGCTTCGCGATCACTGCTACTCCCAATGGACGATTCCGCCGCTAAATCATTCATTGAGGTTTCCACCGCAGTAATTCGGCTCTCCACCAACGAGGGTCTTCCACTGCGTGGCCGATCCTCCAAAGAGCCAGTTTTCTCGAACCTCTTGACAAGCTTGACTATTCCATGACACGATTTGGGGTCTTTCTTCGTCTTCAGAACTTTCGTCGTGCGAGTTTCTGACTCTCCGTTCAAATAGAACAACTTCACCTTCAAATATAACGCTCGATCGGGTAATGATAACATTCTGAAAGCGAATGAGAAATTCTCGAGTATCACGGCCTTTTATCGCAAGATTAATTTGCATAATTCTGCTGAATCTTTCGATGTCAGCATCATCTATAGGTGACTTTTTTAACTAAAACTTTTTTTGCTGCTAAAAAAAATCCGACTACCTTGTGAGCCCTTTCTTGCAAACCGCACTTCTTTATCTCACTTTCTTCTTTTTTTTATGAATTTTTAAAATTGTAACGAACTTTTGGCTCACCCGGTATTTAATGTTAAAAATTTAGATGTATGTTGCTTGTTGAGGTGTATATTATTTGTTAATCTAATAAAATCTGTTTCACTAAAAAAAAAATCAGATCTATGTAAAACTTTAAATATATTCACATGTATATATATATATATATATATATATATATATATATATATATATATATATATATATATATATATATATATATATATATATATATATATATATATATATATATATATATATATATATATATATATATATATATATATATATATATATATATATATATATATATATATATATATATATATATATATATATATATATATTAAAAACAGAAAATTAATGCTTAAATATTTTCTGATTATTTTTAAATGCATTTATTTTATAAATATTTTTTCGGTCTTATATAAGATTTCTGAATGGATAATTTTTATATTTATTACATTATACCAAGCATTTAATTAAGAATTCTGGAAGATAAGATTAAGAAAGCTATATTAGTTTTTTTAGAATCAATTAGTTACTACACAAAATTTTATAACAAATATTTCATTTCTTTTTGTATTATTATTCTATTTTTCAAGTACTGAAGGAAAAAATCAGGGTATTAAGAAAATCACTGTACTCAAATATGGAAATATACTTATCTCATTATCACTTGAAAAGGATTGATACCTAATAATTAGAATTGCATTTTTTATAAAAACATTTCGTACCTCATTAATTGTTATTTGAAGTAGATTGCAGAGATTTTTTGTTAAATAAATAAGTTATTTACTCAAGGGATTTAAAGTATTCAATATGCAAAACCAAGTACATTAAAGGGGATGAATATTTTTGTGTGTATTTTGCTGCTATATTTTTTATAAGTATTAATATTAGAGAAAAATGTTTAGTTTTGGAAGATTAAATTCATTCTTTTTATTATATATGTTTGTTGTATTACTTGAACTTAGTGCAAATGATTACAATAATATTTTATGTTGATTACATATTTTGTGTATATTGTTTATTATTAATTAAATGGAAATTTTTTATGTAGTCCATTTAATAAATTATGTTAATGTGTTCAAATATAACTACAAACACACCATTTTAAAAGTAAATTTATTTCATTGAAACTTTTATGGTAATTTAAATGTAATCCTTTTAAAAGTGTTGTTTCAATTTTCAAATTTGATGTATTTAACCACATAAAATTAGAAACGCAGGGAACTCGTGAAGAGCTTGAAAATCTTAAATTAGAAAATTATTTCAGTAATTTATTTAAAGTTAATATTAATTTAACTCTAATAGACTGATTAGAGTAAAATTATATTTAGGTTTAATTTAGTGAATCTTGTTACGAAACTTTATATAAATTGTATTTGATTTGTTGCACACAAGTTAGTCTTTTCTCATACAATTTAGTTAACGAGAAATTACAAATTAAGTTAAATCCTAAATGAAGATCAATTTTAAACACATTTAATTCCAGATTAAATTTATTAACACAAACTTGTATTGGATGATAAATAGAAAGTACATGGGGGGATATTGATTTAACATAAAACTTCATTAGCATTTCCCAGTTAATATTTATTTAATGTAGATTTAACATATTTAAAATTGCAATTTGGGAGAAATATTGAATCTATATTAAAAACTAGAATTTTTGTTTAACATGTTTTGCTCAGAATCAGATTCTGAATTTATTCAAATCAGATTTTATTTTATGTCACAATCAGATTTTATTTTATGAAGCGATATTTATGAGGAGAATAAAGATTATTTTATTTTCTACAAAATATATTTATAATACGAAACAACATTTTTTAACAATGCGCTATATAAATTAAGATGCATCTGCTGAAAAAACTGAGTTTCAAATTAGAAAAGAAATGAAAAAAAAATGATTTGTACAAATAACACTATATGTCATGAATAAATTAATTAGCATCATTCTTATTTTCTACAAAATATAAATACCATTTTAAACATGGAAATATAATTCCAGTTTCTAGTTCACGAAAAAAAAATATTTGCGTGTCTGAAACCTAAAATAATTTGAAATTTTCTGTTGCAATCTCACACACACACGCACAAAATTATTTTTATTCAAATTGAAATTTTAGTTTCAGCATAATATTTTAATAAAAGCCGAAAAATAGCATTCAATGATATTTTAGCTCGTGCTATTATTTTCTATTTCAAATTTCATTACAAATAAAATAATTATGTTTTCAAGAAAAAACGTTTTTTTATGAAATTATGAATCCAAATTCATAATTTTAAGAGAAAAGCACAAGCTGAGATATTTGTTTACTATTTAAAATGCATCATATATCAGTCATTCAGTCTGCGCTTTCTTATGTTTTTTCATATTCTTAGGACATTTGTTGCTTTAAGAGAAATTTCAACTCCTGGATGAACATAATCTCACTCTAATCAAACACTGTCCATTTGTATGTTTGCGACAGAATTTTAATCATTATTTCTGGATTATAGAGGTATAGAAATTCAAACTATCTAAATTAATCTGCACAAAATATATAATATTACCTGAGAAATGTCTACTGCAGCGATAGACGTAGATTTCACTTAGTTCTGTTAAGTATAGCAGCAATATGTTGATCTTCATTTGAAGATGTAGCTCTTAGATAGGCAATCATTGGTTTCAAACAACTGCTTTGATTTGCATAATCATTAGAAAATAAAAATTAAGGAATATAATATCATTTGTAGTTGGCAGTCATCCTTTAACCAGCAGTCATAATTTTCTTTCTGTTATTTTAAGCATGCATTATACATATAGCGTATAAATATATGCGAACTATGAACACGTTTATCTGAAATAAATGCACTTATAATCAACTTTTAAAACCTTGAGTAAATGCACATCTCTTTTATATTTATGTTTCTTGGACATTTCTTAACGCAAAATCAGGATTGTTTGTCACGTATCAAATTTACATTCTTCTGTCAACCAATTCAGCTGTAACTTTTCCCTTTTAGACTGGCTACCGAATTAACATAATCCTTTGTATTTTTCACATTTAAAAAGTGAGTGCAAAACTATGTATTTTTTCATAAATTTGAATGTAATATTTATTAATTTGTGTCGGCGTTTAAATCAAGTTTTAATTGATCTTTATAATTTTGTATTATCTTACGGTAAAAGAAGATATAATAATAAAAAATTCAACGATAAAATTTCGACAGTTATAATTACATTTCAAAAATAAAATGCATTTGTTATTCTTTTATTCAGCGCATCATATAATTTCATTTTAAATATTTTAGTTTAACCCTTATGACATTTTATTTTATGTTCAAATGTTACAAGTTAACGAACATTTCTTTAGAACGATCCTTTCTTTTCAATTGCAAATTACTGATATCATCACTGTTGATAGAAACCATCTTGTTTTGTTAGAGAAGTAATTTTTTAAAATGCTTTAAGAGTTCATACTTTAATTCATAGATCCTTCCACTAAATTTGAATAACAAATGACTTTGTCCGTAAACCAAGGTTGCTCTCTGAGGCTACAGAAAGTGAACTATGTCTTCACAATTTGCTGCAAAGTAATTTCATATTACTGGCTTTGTTATTAACTGCCAGAACCCTTTCAAATAATTTTATAAACAGAGTCGTCATCATTTCATGCATATTATGTTAGATTTGGAGCTTTGTTAAAAAATATATGTGATTTTAATGAGTAATCTCGATTCTTTATTCAAGGCATTCTAACTGGAAAGTATTTTGTCACTTTTTGTTTTTCCATCTCATATATAAAGTTGTATATGTAGCACAACACAGAATTATAAAATTTTAAATGCTGACTTTATTAAAATAAATAATATGGATTTAGAGAGACGCGAATTTTTCGGTTATACATAAAAGTTTGAGTTTGAAAAATTTACTTATTAAATGAGTATATTAGTTTTACAAAAAAATCAAAGAAATTGCATGTTTTGAATAAATTTATAAAATATAATCACTTTCAGAGCTTAATTTTATTAGCACATTTTCGCTTGTTATTACATTATAAATTATAAAAATCGATAGTAAAATCTCCTCATAATTATTTACAAAAAATTTTCTTTATTTTCATTTTTTAAAATTTATTTTTGCGTTATGATTACGAACATTTTATAATAGTTTATTTTAAAATAAAATGAAACAATTTTGTCGCATAAAATAATTTGTATTTTTTTAATATTAAGAGTTAATTTTAAAGTTTAAGAAAACTCATCCGATCCAGTTTGAGGATAAAGAGCAAAGAACTTTCTTTTGTAATTTCTTATATTCATTTTAGAAATCAGTAAAATGATTGCGATCAGTTATAAGCATTGCTGAAACAAACTGAAATTTAAATTAATTTTCCTATAGTACAATAAAATTGGAATATGATCTGATAAAAATCCTGAAAATACAGTCAATTATTTATACAAAATTTAAACTGGAATCAGAGTTAATAAAAAAACCTGGACTCTTTTTGCGAAGAAATACGTTGCTTTTATATTCTAAATTAGACAAAAAGCAACAATTATTGCAAAAATAAATTAGTTTATAATTAATTAAGTTACTCAAAACATTAATCGTTTGATCATCCTGTAATTTTACAATGTAACACAAATTTCAAAAAGGGCCTTTTTCTGCGCATTTATTCGAGCGATTATAATTTAACCTCGAGTAAATTTCGAGACTGTAATCAAAACTTTCCTTAAAATACTATACAATTTTAGATAAGTAGTAAACAATTTGGAATAAATAATAAAATATGGAATTTAGTTTCCTGTCATTGTATTTCTAACTGTAATTTGTAGTACTATGGATTAAGAAAGATTTAAATTTGTATTACGTCTTCTGAGACACTTGCATTTTAATAGAATATAAAAATTACATATCATTGTGCATATAATAAAATAAAATAATGGAAAATCTATTCTAATGTGGTCTCCTCCTAAAGGACGTACAAAATTAAATATCTCAAAACAAAATTTCCGACTAAACTATTAAAAGAGTAGAATTTGTCAGCACACTAATCTACTTTATTACACCATTTTTTATTGCACGCTGTTATCGTAGCAAAGATAGATTTTTTAAATAAGCATTAAAAGTCCTTTCATTTATAGTTTATGATTTGTAATTCAATTTTATTTCTTCATTTTTAAAGATTTCTTCTTTTTTACATGCATGTAAAGCAAATGAAGTGAAATGATACTTTATATAATTAAATTGTTCAATTACTTATTGAAATGTCTAAAGATAACATTTTTAGTGCTTTATTTGTCACCATACAACAAAGTCAGAGTCTATACATTCAATTAAATTCTGTTTGGGACAAAGATAAATTGCCCATAGGAGGTGACCATTTTGTTTATTCACTGTGATTAAGGGTCTCGATTCCACTTGCTTTCAGCTATAATCCTCAGTGACTTCTGAAATTGTAGGTTCTACTAGGAAGTGATAGAATCAAGCAATCTGCTTTAAGAAGAAATAAAAGAATAGAGAGTATTCATTAAATGGGTGCTAAGCAGTACGGATATAAATTTGTCTCAAAGGACAAAATATAATATCTTCTCACTCATTGTTGCTTAAATTTTGTTAGTGAAGAACATATTGCATATAAATTTCTACTTTTATGTACTTATATGTGTATTTGATATATATTGAGAGCTGAATACTTTTAGTCTAACAAAAGCTGTTGAAATTATGTTGTAGTCTTAAATGCAGAAAAATTTTTTAATTTGATTTTGTTTTTATCAAACATATAGTATCAATGTATTGTTCAAAACTTTCGAAACTAAAATTTTAAAATTTGTTTAAATTCAAAAACCAAATAACCACGAATTGTTTTCAGTGGATAAATTTGTTTTCAGTGTAAAGTATTACTGTTCTTATACTTTTTGTGTAATAATAAAGAAGCATTGTTGAAGTAAAGTCAACCAAGGGTATAAGTTATTTAATTCCCGTTAAAAAATCACTTAACGTGTGTTGTGGTGAAACTTAGTAATTTCAGAATAACTCCGAGGAAAACACATATTCATTTTTAATAATTGAATGACAGAGGTAAAGATTCAAAACAAATATGTAATATAATTTAATAATTTATTTTAACTTAATAACAAGAGAATTTTACTTTTACAATTAAATCATTCTAGATTAATTAATTGATGAAATTCTAACTTTAAATTTCTTTTGTGACATTTACACAATAATATATATTAACTGAATTTGACCAGATGGATTCAGAATGAAAGAACAGATTCATCCCATTTAGAAGTCGTATTGTGGTGTATCCTATTCTCAAAGGCTTTGCCGCTATTTAGTGTCAATGATTCTCTTTTCTTTCCACTTCCCGTCCTTTACTAGTCATCTTCGCTTTCCATTAACAACCAGTGGTAGTTAAACATCTCACATGGCTTACCGCTCAGCATCTCACTAGGCTTACTCATTTCTCATGAGCTTTCTCTTTTATCTTTGCTATTTCTCATAAAAATTTGTCGGACATCTTTGGCTCCATTCAGGAAAGTCGAGACAGAGCTTCGACTGGACAGGGAAGTTGTACTTCGCTTACAACTTAAATCTTTCAGGTACACTCCTTCTGCTCAATGAGGGTCTAGACCTCAATCGTGGACTCCTTTTCTCTGTGTGGGACTTCGTCTTTTTTAGATGCAGTTTTTAATTCTGCATAATTCTCATCTTGGCTCTCCTTCTTTACAACATTAGTTCTTTAAAGTTCTACAGTACTTCCTATACTTCCATGCGATAAGTCAGAAATCTCTCCCCCTCAATCCCGATTGGTCAGATTTACATATAAAAGATATCATAAAACACAAACGTTCTTGAATATTTTTACAAGACCACTCATTTATTCCAAAAGGAAAAATTTATTCTTTTATTACACTTGTCTCACTGTGCCACAGCTTTTATAACATCCTTCCCTTTAATTTCTAAGATCATAGTTTGAAAGAAAAAGAGAAAAACTCTTAAATTTAAAGTGACAATAAAAATATAAGCATGTGTTTTCTCAGGGTTTGGTTAGATCGTTTTACATTACGACAACGTGTACAATTCACACAAAAACAAGAAAAAAAACCTACACATAAATTTTTCATACTAAAGACACTTTTATTTGAAGTATATCAAAATACACTTTGAGTAAATTTAAAGGCAGATTGAAGCTTTATAAGTTTCATTTAATTATAATAAATATAGGTTAAGATTTTATAATGTGCTGAAATGTATGAGAAGAAAAAAAACTCTAACCATACAAAAATACTAGAAATAAGTTAAATATATTTTTTATTTATCATATATAATTTTTACTTCTTCTATCAATCAAGTACATCTTTTACTAGTTAAAATATCATCTAAATATTTTAATAAAAGAAAAAATGATAAAAAAAACTAACAATCATAATTTACCTTTTCATGATAAATAATTGAAGATCTCTCGTAAGATTTTTTTATAAATCCACAGTAGTGTTTAGGTTTCAAGATAATGAATTTATATTAAACTAACTTGTTTACCTTTCTACTTTTTATCTGAACATAATATTTGAACATTTGAGAAATATACTTCGTGATTTTAAGGACAAAGTATTTTTGAGGAAGTACGCATATCTAAAAGGAAGAAAACTTGGAAAAATATCTAGCTTTCATCCCTATACACGTGCACACAAACAATAGTAGGAAATTATCCCTCTTTCTTTATTCAAGTACATCACTGATCCAAATTGATGTGATTCAATCCGAAGAATAGTCTAATGAGTTATTCAATAACGTATCTAAATCCATGTAAGCAAAAGTATACTGAGCAATTTCAAACGCCAGCAAGAATTTTTAAAGTATTTTAAAAGCAGCACAGCAGACGCCTGATAATTGCAACTGATTTTATGGATTTAATTTTTAATATTTTTCTTTGACCGACAATTTACTTAACATCCTTTTACCATTTGTTTATGGTTAACATAAATGGCTGTAATATTTAAAGTATGTAAATAACTTAATTTCTATAGGGTATCTTTTTTAATTATTTATAAATTATATGTCAGAGAATGTAATTTTCTTTATTAGCGACAAAAAAAGATATTTTCTTTGATTTGCATAAGTAAATAACCAATTTATATTTATTTCTTTTATATCTCAATGCTTTTATATTTCTCGAAATAAATATTAATAATTGATTTGAAATATTTGAATACTTTTAAATTTTAGCAACTACAATTGTAGTAGCAATTTCAAAATTTCACATAGTAGTCAGCACTTTGTAATTGGAAACATCTTGTACCTGAATTTAATATTTCTCATTCTAGTGATTGCATATATTTTTTCTTAAATTTCTGAAATATATAGGTATATTAATTATACTCTATAGATAATATAAGCAAGCTTATAAATCCAATTTGAATAGGTTTTTATTGCTGTATTGATCTCCTTAGAAGCAACCACTTTATCTGCCATAAAAGTATTATATCAATAAAATATTGTTTCATTCCTGTGTTAACTATTTCATTTGTCGAAAATATTTTAATAACTTAAATATAAATAATTGTATATTTTAAAAGATTTAACATAACTATATGAAAAACATGATTAATTATATTTGCAATTTTTCTTTCCAATAGGACATTTGATGGTTCGGAGGATAAGAAAATAAAAAAAAAATATGAGGTTGTCTAACTTAAATTTTTTCTCAATGATAGATGAATAAAATTAGATTAAAAATATTCAAAAATAAATTTATGTAAAAATGCAAAATACATAAAAATCTGTAATAAAAATAAGTCACTCGTTTTAACTTTTTACAAGGCTTATTTGAACCATATTTGAATAACGGTATCGACTTCCAAAGCTGGTGATGGTGCTGTTGTTGCATGCTCCCGAGGTCAGCAGCGCTAGACCAGATCCATGAGCTCGTACACTTTCAAAATGTCCAGCACCACATAAGTGGATTCTCCATCAGATCTCTCCCGAAGAGACCAAGGAATTGAAGAATATGTTCAGGAGATGCCTGTACATTTAAACACTTGGAGCAAATTTCGAATTTCTTCGTACCCTCAACAAATTTCAAGTTACTAAGTTGGTCACTTCTGAAACGGGAAATACCCGTTATTTCTTGTCTATTAAGAAGTCAGGGAAACACTTGTATGGGCACAGCACTAGATGCCTGCGAGGAGATGTTTCTGGGCGAATCACGTTCGGAGATTCTTTTTTTGGTAGGATCATCCAAGGCGTGAAGGTCACTCCACTTTGCTTTGATAAAGCCTGGGGTACGGAGCTTAGTCAGTTATCCTCCTTTGGGCGCTCCAGTCTTATGGACTACGGAGGCTGCAACTCTTCCCCCTTCATGAATAGTAAGCTGATGATATCAATGTGCCTACTGTAACAGCACACAATGGTACTTTCAACTTGGGTAGACAGCTTAAGCCTTTATTCCATCAAGTACAGAGGAACGATTTTCTAGAACAATAAACTTATGCCTTTTTTCTAATTGAAATTGTTTAATCAATGGTATTCTTTGAAGAATCCTAAATTTAATATTTATCATTATATTAATATTGTGTATGTTTTTAAGCCTATATAAATGCACTACATTACTACAAATGAACAAAAAATCATTTAAGATATAAGCATGGAAGGTGTTACTTTTAATTTAGATCAAAATAATAAATTTAACAAATGTAAGATTTGATGGTTAACATGTTTATTTAAATCATTTTCGGGGGAATTTTTTAAACAATAGCAATGAAATTTATAGCCACCAGAATGATTTAAAATTGCTTTATTGTGAAATGCACACACAAAATAAAGTAGAGTCTTTGAAGTTTTAAGGAACTAAAATATATATTCTTCATATCATAAATGATCCAGATCTTTGACAGCAAATTGATCAGATTTTTTGAAATGTGAAACTACGAGATTACAATCAGAATAGGAAATATGACTGAATATAATATTAGTGTACTACTTCTTATTGATCATAAAATTGTTTTTATAAAATATGTAACAGAAAAAAAAACAAATTTTTTAATTGAAAATATTAAATATTTTAAAAATAGTTTATTGAAATCACTAATTAAAATCACAGTAGCATAAAATACTAGGAAAAATAGACGCAGTGAAGAATATAGCATTTCTGTGCAAGATATAATTAAAAACTGTCAAAGACATAGATAAATAATACCCATGTACTTTTTAAGTTAGGAAATTGATATACACAAAATATAAATTGAATACATTTTAAGATTCTAAATTATAAAATAATATCAATTAAAATGAGAAAACTGAGTTACATTACTATTTCAAAGCCTTAAGTATATGTATATTATAATCTCATGAAGTTAAATATTCTTAAATATGAACACACTTACTTTTAACACTAAATATAATAATTTATTAAAAATAAATTTTTTAAATATGGAGTAAAAAATATTAATTTAAATTAGGTTTTAAATTAAGTGAAAAATATTCTTTTATGACATAAGTACAATCATCTTTTACAAATAATTCTGTTTATCTTTTTACAAATACTAAAAAAAATTAATTTCTTTGTGTTAGCTTAGAATTTAGTCTATTTAGAATATCGTATGGATTTATATTCTCATATATAAAAAACTGTGGTAATTTATTCATGATTAAGTATAATTTTAAACTTGAAAATGGTAAAGAAAGAAGTAATAATTGAAATTATTTTGTTTAACATTTTGTGAATTATTTTGAAATATATTATTATTTACACTATGCATATTTGTTTATTTCACAAATGCCCAACAATAGCTTTTAAGCCATTAGTTAAATGGTTCTCCAACACTTCTTGACAATGTTCGTATATTGAAAAAGTATAGTACAATAATTTAAATGCTTGAAAATCATTGGTTTAACAACCATCATACTAAAACACAGTTTGGGTAATTAACCCCACTCTAATTTCATTGAGATTGCCCTGTAAGCAGTCATGTCCATTTCACTATAGATATAAAATAACGCTTTAAATATAGAATATATAATCAGTACACGTATAAAGGATATAAAAATTATGATAATATCAGTTTTTCAAATCATTGTAATTATTAAGTATATATAATCTTAAATTTATTACACAAATGTTAATAAAATTAAAGATTTAAGATGTTTGAAGTTTAACTAACTTATTTTTTACATAATTTAACAAGAACAAAGTGCTTGAAGGAAGTTTTATTTTAAATCTTATTATATTGTTAATAATTAAATAAAAATTTACAATTTACACCAAATCATTTTACGCGTAAGATACAGTGAAAACAAGTGAATAATTATTGTTTAATTATGTAACGAACAACTATCCATTTATTTATTGAAATCCAATAAAAGATATAAAAATAAAAATTTATTAATGTTGAAACAAAAGTAATATAAATGAAACTCAAAACTTAAAATTTATTTCTAAGTTAAATGAATAACAAAAATCATATTTGTTTTTATCTTTGTGTGTTTTTTATGTGATATTTAATTAAATAATAATGATTTTGTATTGCAGAGGAGAATTTTGTACTTAAGAAACATCTACTTAGATTTATAAAACAAAAAGAAACCATTTCAGTGTGAATATTTACTTACTCATTAATGTCTTGAAATGTGTATCGAAGTAAAAAAAAATTTGAATCTGCATTTATTGTTTTAATATGTGTACATAATTTTCTTTAATAATGTAGATTTGTTATAACTTTTTTATTATGAATTTAAAATGAGAAAGTCTATGAAATAAATTTTTATTTCTTAAATTAAATGATAAAAATAGAATAAAATCTATTGTTATGGTTATAAAAATTTCATACAATTGTTAAAGAGGAAATATTGTTTGAGTATGAAGTTAAAAGTTTTTTATATTCAAGAGAAAAATATTAAACATCAATAAAATAACTTAACTTCAAGACTTGCAAATTGAATTTTATTTCGAGAGAAAAATAACACCTGATAAAGACTTCCCTCAAAACATTTTGCATGTAAAAGAAAAAAAACACATTAATGTAAGCACATTTTTATTTTAAGTGCGAAATAAAATCCGATACTATCGCTTTGAATTCCAGAAATGGGATTTCCAGCTCTTTTGAATTATGGTTCTGAAGAAAATGCGTTGTTCTTTAATTTGGATGGAATTAGATGTTTTCTTTTGTGTAACTTAACACTTTTAAACAGACAAGTAATAATATTTTGGATTTAGCTGAAGGCGAAATTTGCCACTGGGGAAATAAAAATCATTAAGAAGGATTAGAGAAAAGGTAAACACACTGAGTTTATAGAATGTTCGATTTTTACGAGTTTCTCAAGTAGAATTACTAATTTTTTACTTACTTTAATCACATAATAATTAACAAATTACAGAGAAACAAATGTCAGAATGAATAAACTAGTATAATTAAATATTAATATCTTATTGGTGTTCATGATACAGACATGACAGTTAACATACTTATGCAGAGTCATATTTACAGAAAACAAATAGGATGCTTAAAATGAAACTAAGTTTCAATATTAGGAAAAGATATACAATATAAGAGGATTAGCTTTGTGATTATCCAAGAAAAGTCAAATTTATTATTTCACTATTAGTATTTGTTCAATGTCAAACGTTGATATCTTACGAATAAGCAAACAGCTATAAAATTTGTAAAACTCTTTTGATCATCCATGTCTTAATATTTTCCAAGAAGACTTTCTATAGCTAGTGAGAACTATTACTATATGATATGAAATTATCCATCTAAATTCCATACTTTCCCCTACGAAGGGTGTTGTACAAAAACAAAAGTTACTATCCGTTGTTCTTTAATGAATACATGTGGGTCCATTTGGAAAAGTGGTGATAACAATTAGGATCATGATGATTATATGAATATACTCATAAAATAAACTTTTAAGTACAGATGACAAAAATAGTCTGACTTGAATAGGCAACAAGTTAAGTGACACCCACTGATAATCGCACAAATAAAAGAACATTAAATCTTAAGGCATATATTGCTAATAACTTTTCTTGCGAAGCTTATGGTTTAAGACTAAATTAGAATACAGTGGGCATGGAATAAATACTATTTTGTTTTTCCTATTTTCGAAAACAATTCATAAATAAATATAGATTTGTATTCGAATAACAGTATAGTAAATTTTAATCTGTTGTAAAAATTTACACAACTTTTATCTAGTTATTACAGAATTTGATTTATTGTTGAATGATTTAGTTTTTATATATTGTTATCAGGGCTACTTTGGCAACTGATTGGTTCGCACTCTGGCCTTCTATTCAAAATCTCGTGGGTTGGGATAGAACTTTGGAAATTGGGTGTTTATAGTGGTCAGAAATTCATTTTAAGCAATTTGTCCTACTGCTTTATCACTCATGTGTAAAAAATGAACATCGAGTGATAAAAAGCAGCCTAATCAATTATTTTACCAAGGATTTCTAAAGTAAGAAGATGACTATAAGAAAAAAGGAAATAAAATTATAAGCGATTTGATAAGATATGAAAAATCTGGATAGGTGTTTTTCGAAATCACGAAAATAAACATATAAAACCATTAAAGTATCATCATTGAAAAGAGTTTTAAAACATATAAATATTTTTTACGAATGACAAGAAAATAATTTAAAATAAAAAAATTTCCAGAAAACCCAAACAAATCAAAGTAAAATGAGAAAAATCAAAATACTTGTAAACAGAAATTAAATTTAAAACTGAATTTGATGGCATTAAAATTAAAATAATATTGAAAAAATGGAAGTTAACACTATTTTTTAACTTAAAAGGGGACGAGGAGAAAGGTGCTTTGATATATTTATGTTTATATATATATATATAAACTCATGCTTGGAATTTTCAAGTATGTAACACTATGAAGAAATGTAACATGACTGAGGAGAACTATTTATACAAATGAAAATTACAGAATGTTATGCAATTATTTATAATATCAGAATCACAATGTACCTTCGGAGCAAATGATGAAACCATAAAATTTGTGAATTGTAGCAGAACTTTGAAAACATTATATGGTTATCTGCAAATGTGTGTGAGGTACACGATATACATTAATACTTCTTTGATAATAGAGGGTAAAATGACAAGAATTACATAGTTTTAAAGGAAAGAGAAACTTCTACTTAAGCAATGAATTTCCGAGCAACATATTACAGAAGTTCATGTTAATCGTAATAGAAACAACATGGTGGGAGTTTGTAAGTTGTGGCCCGGCGAAATTATTTTAAATTTAGCCGGGCCACAACTTACTATTACTTAAATTATTATTATTTAAATTACTTATTATTATTTAAATTATTATATGCAATTCAGCTATAAATACTAAAAAGTGACTTCTTTGTGAAGTGATAGATACCTAGTCCTGATATATCTGCAGAATTTCATTTAGACAGTAAGAAGCATACTGGACTACTATCTCTGATTCGTCTGTTAGTATTAATCTCTGATTCGTCTGTTAGTATTAATCTCTGATTCGTCTTTTAGTATTAATCTCTGATTCGTTAGCTCTTCGATGTCGGTCACCTCGTTGATGGCCTACAAAAATTACTTTACATATAATGCCTTTGATGCAAAATTATTAAAATCTGTGGTAAAATTGAGCTCATGAATATAAAAATTAACTTTTTGTATAAAACAAAAATATTTTGTGTTAACGTATTTTCATTTAATTATCATTTTATAATTAACCAAATACTTTATATTACTTTAAATACATTTTATGCTTCATAAATTAATTATTTTTTCAGACTTTACAAATAAATCATATTTAAGCTTTTCTGAATCCAGCTCATTTCTAAAATTTTTATACACATGTAGTTTTATAGATAAAAAAATAAGTAAATCTTTCTCTATTTATTGAATTAAAGAAATATTTATCAGATTTGAGTGAATTCATTATAGTGCATTAAGAAATGCTTTTCATAAGCACAATTAAGTAGAAAAAAGTTATCGTTATACTCTTTGAATTTTATTTCGATATTTAGCTTTCATGATATTAAATATAATTCAGCTTCAAATATACTTTCTTTTCGTTTTTCAAAAGTTAATGATATCGGTAGGAAGCTGCATCTTATATAAAATTGAAACACATTTAAATATAGTGTAATGAGAAAGTAAGATGTTTCTGTACTTAAATTGCTCGAACATAAAAATTACTGTGAAAGCTTTCATTTTCTAAGAAACTTGCATTGGCAAACATCTTTTCATATAATGTTTTTTTAGAAACATTTCTCAACTAATTATTTTAGGAATATTTAATATGCTCCAATATTTTTCGAAAAATACGTCATTTTAATTTTTATTTAAAT
This sequence comes from Latrodectus elegans, assembly GCA_030067965.1. Lineage (NCBI taxonomy): Eukaryota > Metazoa > Arthropoda > Arachnida > Araneae > Theridiidae > Latrodectus > Latrodectus elegans. The sequence continues at coordinate 53,686,842 of CM057820.1, forward strand.
ATTAAAAAATGCTCAATGCCTTTTTAACTAAATGTTTCATTCAAAATGCAACTAATTAGTGATTATTTTATTGACATTAAATTTTGTCAGACATAAATTGCCTGATTTATTTAAATAGAATTCGTATAATATAATGTGGTTAGTAATTTTTTATTCAATTAGATATATGTAAATCTTGCTAGAACATCAACCATGCGTTCTTTTCGTGACGTTTTATAAATAATATGCCTGTATTTATGAGTCGAAAATGGAAAAAAAAATATACACTCTGACAAATATGTACGAAAAAAAAACTATCATCCATTTTTCAGCAATATTTGTTTGAAACCACTCCAAAGAGTAGTGACAGTTCTATAATGAAATCATAGAAACAGAGAATGAACTTTAATAATACACTGTTAATAATTTCTCATGTCATTAATTTTATGAGCAACTAAGCAAAGAATATTAGAATTTAAGGTATTATTTCTCGTTAGTATTTCAGTATTTTATAAGGAGACCATGTATATAGTATTACATGGTCTCCTTACGAAATACATATTTAAATATTACTTTCAGATTTCAGTATATTATACTGAAAGTAGTTAGATATACTTCAATATAACGAAAGTCAAGTATTGTAATTTATCAGCTGAAATAAAGTTACTTAAAGAGTGATCAATAAATTCAAAGATATGTATTTTTTAACAAGTTCTGCATGACGATATGAAAATAAATTTATTTTGTCATTGTTAGTAATTAGTAAGGTTTGGCTTTGAGACTTTTTAAGGAGTGTTTTAAAACTGAAGAAAGAAATTATTCAATGAATGAAATTATTGTAACGAAATTAAAAAATTTTAAGTTTATATCTTGTTATATTGTGGTTCAATAGGAAAAAAGAGCTTTATCTTTCAAAGAGGAGATAGGTTGCAGAATATACAGTTAAAGATTTATGGAGATAGGTTGAAAAATATACAGTGAAAAAAATAATAGGGCCTAAGCACTTGGTATAACGAAATCCGAAATTAACAGATATATGAATCGCAGGTCTTTAGTTCAGATCTTTTATATTTTGAAGTGTGTGGCAACCGATACATTTCAAATAATCCAAGACCGATGTGTAAGTCCTGTATTCATATACTGCTAAATGACATCTTTCAGCAAGATAATGCAAGTTCATATGTTGAACGAATTATTTTAACTTTCCTCAATACATAGACCATTTGATTGTTGTCCTGGCCCATATAGTCTTTAGATCTCTCACCAGTTAAAAAATCTGGATGTAGGTCACTGATAAACTTGCTTCAACCCCTCTTTGGCTACCAAGGCCAATGAAAAGCTATTTAGATTTGAAACAGGTAAAATGAATTGCCCGTTTCTACAACTTAAATCCGTTTCCCCGTCTAACAAGGTAAGGATCGTTTCAATGCCAGGGTTGGGAACTCTTTCTGCTGCACTGTACATGCAACACATTGTAGTAAGCATGCAAATAACAGGAATTTTATAACATGCATTAACGGAGGTGAGATATGCAAATGATTAGAATTACAGCGTAGACTCGCATTACGTACCACTGTTGTGGCAGTTCAAAGGATTGGATTCAAAGGCATTTAAGGCTTGGAGATTTTGACGATTTCAAGTTCAGCAATTGTGTTTTTCTTGTGTTTCTTTAAACGATCAATTATGCCTCGTTGAAACAGTGATCATTTTTTGATAAAGTATCAGATTTCGGCAAAGGAAGAAGAGTGGCCTACCAAGATTGTGGATTAACTTCAGGGAAATAAATAGTCGTGTTGGTCGAAAACAACATCTGTAATGTGGATATGCGATCGTTAGATGCAGGAGGTTACGATGGACCAACGTGTTCGATCACATACACCTCAGTGCAACATTTCACGTGATGACAGGCAAATTGTGCTTATGGTAGTACTGGATTGCTCAGTCACAATACGAACCATAGTAGAGCACATTAAGTCTTTAACGCATCATTTAGTGTCTGCATGTACCATTCGACACAATTTACAGCAGAGTGGTCTGTCCACAAGACGTCTGTTGCTTCGCCTAACCTTGATGCAGATGCACAGAACTCTATGCCACCCATGGTGTGATGAAAGAAGAAAGTAGACAGCGGAATAGAATAAAATTGCCTTTACTGACGAGTTACGCATCTGTCTTCAATATCACTATTGTCACATTGGAATCTGGATACACTGTGGAGTGACAATGCTGAGCAGCTACGTTATGCACCGCCACACTGGTCCTGCACCGGGTATTATGTTATGGGTAGTATTGTGTAGTACTCTCTCACTTCCTTAGTACGTATTTCCGATACTTTAAATAGTCAGCGCTACATATCCGAAGTGTTGAAGGCAGTTGTCCTTAATTACCGTATGGGTTTATCAACAGCCATATTTCAACATGATAATGCATGACCATCCGTGGCACGCATCATCCAAGAGCTTTTTATCAATCCTTAGGTTGAATTGTTTCCTTGGACGGCTAGCTCTTCATATCTTTCGCCAATGAAACACATGTGATCCATGGTTGCTCAACAACTGACCCAGATTACAACCTCAGTTGCTACACCAGATGAACTTTGGAAACGTGTGGAAGCTGCTTGGTTTGTTGTATCGTAAGAACACATCCAAAGTCTCTTTGAATCAATGCCGAGGGGTGTGGCAGTGGTGATCTCCAACAAGTTCTGGCTACTGATTTTGGCAGAACTCCACTTCTCAGATATCTATAAATTTAATCATTTGATACTTGGCAACATGTTTTCTACAAAATAAATTTTGTTGTGATATCTCTTGCCTTCCTTTGTGTTGCAATTTGGGTGGCCAGCAATGTAGTTTCACATTCCTGTAGGTCTTTAAAATGTTTGTTAATTAAATATCTTTGTCTTCACAATAAAGTTTTTACATATAATAAATACCTTTTTTATATTAGCTTCGTTTCATAATATTGAAACTTATTCTACTATATATATATATACACACACACACATATATATATATATATATATATATATATATATATATATATATATATATATATATATATATATATATATATATATATTTATATATATATATTTATATATATATATATATATATATATATATATATATATATATATATATATATATATATATATATATATGTATATATATATATTTATATTTACATTTATATACACACTACTGGACATTAAAATTGATACACAAGGAAAAAATGCAGATAACAAAATAATATTTATTGGACAAATATATTATACTAGAAATAACAAGTGATTAAATTTTCAAAAAATTTGGCTGGATAGATCCTGAGAAATCAGTACCCAGAACAACCACCTCTGGCAGTAATAACAGCAGTTATAAGCCTGGGCATTGAGTTAAACAGACATTGGATTGCATGTACAGGTACAGATGCCCATGCAGCTTCAACACGATTCCACAGTTCATCAACTGTAGTGACTGGCGTTTGGTGACGAGACAGTCGCTCGGCAACATTGACCAGACGTTTTCTATTGGTGAAAGATATGGAGAACGTGCTGGTCAGGGCAACAGCCGAACAGGTTCCGTATCAAGGAATGTCCGTACAATACCGGCAACATGCGGTCGGGCATTATCCTGCTGAAACGTAAGGTTTCGCAGGGCTCGAATAAAGGGTAGAGCCACGGGTCGTAACACACCAGAAATGTAACGTGCACTGTTCAAAGCACCGTGAATGCGAACAAGAGGTGACCGAGACATGTATCCAATGGCACCCTATATCATCACGCCAGGTGATGGGCCAGTATGACGATGACGAATGGACGCTGCCAGTGTGCGTTCACCACGATGCCGCCAAACACGGATACGACCATCATGATGTTGTACACAGAACCTGGATTCATCTGAAAAGATGACGTCTCGCCATTCGTGCGTCCAGGTTCGTCGTTGATCACACCATTGAAGGTGCTCTTTTCTATGACGCAGCATCAAGGGAAGCTGCAGCCATGGTCTCCGAGCGGAGAGTCCATGCTGCGGCAAACGTTGTCAAACTGTTCTTGCAGACACTTGTTGTCTTCCAAACGTCCCCGTTTCTTGACTCACGGCTCATGACGTGGTTGAACAATCCATTACGGCCATGTGGATAATTTGCCTGTCTTCTCGGCTGCTAGTGATTGGTGGTAGTTGAGATCCCACATGGTGTTCTGTATTACCGTCCTAAACCCATCGATTCTATATTCTGCTAACAGTCATTGGATCTCGACCGACGCGAGCAGCAATACTGCGATAAGATAAACCGCAATCCCGGTATGCTACAATTCCACGTTTATCAAAGTCAGAAACGTGCTGGTATGCATTTCTCCTTTTTACACGAGGCGTCACAACAACTTTTCACCAGGCAACAGCGTTCAAATGCAATTTGTGCATGAGGAACCTGCTGAACAATTTCCTCATTTAAACACATTTTAGGTGTCGCTACTGGCGCCTGCTTTGTCTGAATGCGCTGAAAAGCTAATCATTTGCATATCACAGCACCTTCTTCCTTTCGTATAAATTTCATGTCTTTAGCATGTCGCCTTCTTGGTGTAGCAATTTTAATGGCCAGTAGTGTATATATATATATATATATATATATATATATATATATATATATATATATGATATATTATATTATGATTTATGATATATATATATATTTATATATATATATATATATATATATATAATTATAAATGAATTAATTTTTTTATACATAATAATTGTTGAAAACGTAATGAATCCAAATGCATTTCAAATAAAAACTTTTAAGTTATTAGCTAAAGGTAAAAAATGCCTAGCTAAAGGTTATTATGATTTCTAATATATCTATATATTCACGTAAAAATATTGATTCGTAAGAATTGAATGCCGTTACTAATATTCCATTAAAACTATTTTGCTCAATTGAAAGTTAGAGCAAACTCTGTATTCTTTGAAACTCATTTCAGTAATAGTATTCTTGATATTGAATATAATAACACTTCAGGGAATTTTATTTTATTTTTTCAAAAATTAATATTATTAGTATATAAGAAGAAACATATTCATATAAATTTCAGACGCATCAAAGTGTAATATAATATAAGGAAAAATATAAGATAGTGCTACTTCTTGGTTAAATTGCCTTGGTTTAAAAGTTTTTGAAAGGAATAATTTTTAGTGAAAAATTTTATAAGGAAATTTTATATTATAATGGGTAACATCATTTTATGTAACAGCTATATGTTAACTAAAATAATTAATTATCTTCTTTTAAATCAGTCTTAAGAATATGTAATCTGCTTTTATGTTTCCCGCACATATAAAACTTCATAAATGTTTCAAATGAATTCTATGCCATGTACATTTTAAATTGTTTTTGACAAAGTTTAATATTCAATTGATTTTTTATTATTAAAATGATAAAGAAGTTTTCATAGGATTATGCTCATAATTTATTTAAATGTAAACAATTTACTTGATTTTTTTATTTCAAAATTAATGAATTAATTTTTATATAAGAACAAAAATATCTTGCAAATGTTTAGTAAAATTTAAACATTAAGAAATACAAATGAGAATGATATTATGGTATATTTCAAGCCAAATAATTGATTATATTAAAATATTTTTGTGATAATCCTATTTTAAGCGTATTTAATAAGCAGAAAAGTTTTAAAACACCACTAATCAAAAATTGAGTAAGATATGGTAACCATAGAAAAAAATTGATTGAAAATATATGTTAATGCCTGTATTAAGTTAAATGCAATCCAAAGATGGATTTGTGTGTGAAGTGGTGAAAACATTTCTTTTTCTAAGAACTCTTATAAATCTATAATTAATTTTTAAGATTTTAGTGATATGAGTGTTCAAGAACGAAGATATTTTGAATATGGTTGAAGTTTTCAAACTATGAGACTGAGTATAATACTAAATACATTGAAACTACAACTGCATTGAGTTCAGTGATTGCAATCTGCTTAGCTTTGGGTCACAATGCAAAGATTAAAGTTTTTTCTATACAATATTTGGAAATAAATATCTGTATATCATGAGACAAAAGTACTTTTATTTCCCAGAGAAGCTGCTGTTCTCCCATTAAAAGGGGAAATATTTTGCATTACATACTAATAATGTGAGAAAAGAATTAGCTGATGAGTTAACGGAAGAAAGATTATGGATGCAAATTGTTTAAAAAGTTATCAAAAATTTCAGGATGGTCACAAAGTTAAGAATGTCACATTGCAGTATTCTTTAGTAAAAATAATTAAAAAACGGTTAATATTTGTGCTAACATTTGTGATGTTCAGGTTAGTACCACGGTAATGTAATTGCAATTGCTTGCTCTAGTTATTTATATGCTAGAGTATAGATATTTTCCTTTGTAAGCCTCAGTAGGTACTCATAATTATGGAAACATCATATTCAAAACGTTCAAATTTTACAGTGGAGAAAACAAAACAATACAATATATTCCCATTTTCTCATACACTTAAAAAAATCAGTGATTGAATTAAATCATTTAGAATGCCATTCATGTGGATGGCGTAAGTATTTTTTGACATTATTTAATTAATAAGTAAATTTTTACATTCTGATATGAATTTTTATTCACTTCAATTTTTTTTCATTTTTACTGTTATTATTTGTCCATGTATTAATCTGATCCTTACATTGCTTTACGATTTCTGAAATATCTAACTTTATAAGACAATATGTAAATAAATCTTACAAAAATTTAAAAAATAAGGTAATTTTATATGTATGTAACAAATGTAAGATTATTATCTTAAATATGCTTATTTTTATTTCTAGAGGCATACCAGAATTTTGAAACAATGTTAAATAATGTTTCAGTTCTACAAGACTGCATCTCAGTACATTGTATGTGGTATTATAAAATAACGGTTAATTGAAGAAATTAGTATTTGAGTTGAAAATAAAATTTAAAATTTTTATACCGTGGCATTTTAGTATATGGTATATATTTATTTAGCTTTCAGAAGTTTATCATGTAGCAAAGTTTATGAGTGCCAATTATCATAGAAAAGAGTTTGTTCTTAATAACATAGGTATCCATTAACAATTTGTAAGCTATTTAAAGAAGAAAAACTGATACATGAAATCACTTAAATATCACATCTAACCTTTCTGAAGATTTCTGTGTACGTGTTATTCCTTATAAATAAAAGCGTGCATTCAAAAATACGATGGCAACTGAATCTGATGGAAAGAAGTATTTCTTACTTTATACACCACCAAGATACATACTATATTTTTTTCATGAAATGAAATACTTTCTCTTCACTTGGGAAAAATTTGAAATAAAACATTTCTTGAATTTCGCAGGATAAGACAAGATGTTGAAATATCGGGATAGTTAAACTATTTTGTTCAGCAGTAGTATTCATAAATACATATATTTGAATACAAAATAAGATAAAGGTTTTTCCTGTTAGATAAATTTTGATGTTGCATTCTCCAGTTTCTTTATTGGTTCCATAAATTTATGAAAATATGGAATATCTTTGAGAACTATAAATATAGAAATGTTTTTGCTTACATACAAGAATTGCACATTTATCATGAAGTACACTTTATAAAATACTATTCTTCACATTAAATAATGTATATTAAATTGCAAATTGAATTTTAACTCTAAAAATGCCAGGCAATAATTAATAAATTAAAAAAATCCTGAAGCAATTAGTTTCCTTAAAAAACTCACAATGTATTCTTAATGATTAATGTATTAATATAAATGATTTTTTATTGTAGTTTTAAAGGGAATCATATTCTTGATTTCATTATTTTTTATTATTTAATATCAATTTTTTAATCATTTATTATTTTATTGTTTGTTAGTAATTTTTACTGCTTCATTTTATTCCTATCAGATAATTGATATTTAAGTAAATTATTCTTCATTGCTTAAGCAAAGCCATTATTGACATTCTTCTGAAATTTTTGTGTATGAATTACATAAAAAAACTTTGAGTTATGGTTACCGACATTCACATTTTTGGACATTATATATTGATAAACTCTGTCGTAGAGATCATAGCCTATATTCATTGAACTTATAACGAATCGTAAAAATATGTATGAAATTTAATGACTTAATACCTTAGATCAATAATTGTTAACACTCTGAAGAGAAAGAGAGATCTCTTCAAAGTAAACTGTGAAAAACTAATTGAATGGGATCATAGAAAATACGAATGTAATACAAACACATTATTATGGTGAGAATAAATAAAAAAATACGACTTACGCAATTTTAGAGCTTTATTTTTATTAGCATCAAATGTATGCTCTTACAAACATATATTTATAAATGTTTGTTTTATTAAGTCTAAACTATGTTAGTTATGGCAGATATGTGAACAACCAATGATAATTGACTTATTAAAAATTTAAATATACTTCACATTCAGCAAAATCATGTGTATTTCTTTTAAAAATCTTAATTTGAACTAAATTTAGATATTATTGAAAATATTTACATGTAATAAAAATGATTATTTAGAAATTTTATTTTTATTTTATGAAGGTTCATAACAAAGTGTATTCAAATAGGTAACGCATACAAATGCATTATTAGTTTATATGGTAATTTCCCAATATATGATATATATTATATAATTATTAGTAGGATAAGAACTGTATTTGTAAATCTATATGTTACTCTACAATATATTTTATAGAATAAAATGTATAATATTTATTGTTCTATTTCGTGTTGTTTTACTTCCCATTTATTTTCTGGTTTATGACTTTATTGTGAAGAACAGCTGTTACCGTAAAAAAGTTTTTCTTTCTTTAGAAGCGCAGATTAATGATGGGTTAACCAATTAAAGGTGTATTCATTTAAAAAATGAAAAAAAAAATATTTCAGTAAAAATATAACTAAAATTAAATGACTATGCAATGATTTGACATTAAATATGTTACAAACAATGTAAAAATACGCAATAAATGCAAGAATAAAAGTCATAAAAAATAATTTTGATAAGAAACTTTTTAAATAACAGTAATAAAATTAATTTTTTTACAATGTATATTTCAAAAAGTATTAAATATCTAGTGGATAAGATACACACACACACACACACACACACACACACACACACGCACACACACACACACACGCACACACACACACACACGCACACACACACACACACACACACACACACACACACACACACACACACACGCGCACACACACACACACACACACACACACACACACACACACACACACACACACACACACACACACACACACACACATATATATATATATATATAAGTATTATTTTTTAGTATATTAACACTTAATAAAATGAGTTAAATAAGTTTGTGTGAGTAAAAGTCAGAAATATAAAATAAATAAAAAATAAAAATAAAAAACTTTCAATAAATATTTTTGGTATTTTCATTAAGAAATTTGTTAGAAATAAATATGTACGTGTTACATATTATTTGTTTTAATAAAAAATCTTAACTTTCTCTAAAAGGTTAAACTTTAATAATACGAATTTCATTAAAGTTAGCTTAAAAATGACTTGGTGTGATAATTAATCGTAAATTTAAATGAGAGAGTAAATTTCAAGCATACTACTTTTGTCATTTGATATAGGGATTCTTTTTTGTTTATTTGTGGTGTTGTATTATTTTTGTTATAGTTAACTTTGAACATATATGCCATTATAGTAAGTAATTTAAGAAATATCTAAAACACTTACCTTTTACCTTGTTGATAAGTAAGCATAAAAATTTATCTTGAATTTTTATACATAGAGTGACCGATTTTGTCATGATATTTAATATTTTATTTATAAAAATTAGTTTAATAACATCAAATAAATTTAACAACACTCAACTAACTTTTCAACAAAATATATAAAACACAGTCATCACTTTAGCCAATAGCTTTCAGTTAGATCTAATTTATATTCCTATTTCTCTTATTAGATTTTATTCAATTCTAATATAACGATGGTCTTCCTTAGAGCTTAACAATTATATTTTAAGAAACATAAAAGAATAAAAAATGGAACAATCAGAGAAACTTACTGTTAAATAAAATATCTTTTTCTGATGATAAATGATAAAAGTGGATGTAAAAATTTTATCTAAAATGTATTTATGCAAAGTAAAAATTTGCATAAAAATAGATCAACATTTTATAATTATTATCGTCAAGCAGAAGCCAACAATTTTACTAAGCTTTCAATACTAAGTACTGATAGGAAATCACCTTACCGAGTTTAAATGAAAATGACATGAAATGTGCAGGTATCGATTGCAAGTAAGATGAAATATAAGGTAAGAGAAAATAGCAAGGTGGGCAATATTCGCACTATCATAATTTCTTGGAAGATTATCACTGAAAGTTTTCCCTTCTCGTAAAGGACACCTGTAATTGCAGAGAATGCCATACCACCATCAAAGGGGTTAGTTCCAGCTTACAAACGATCTTATGGCATGGTGATCGAACTGAGGAGGACAGGTTTGTACTTACGGCAAATCACATTTGACAGACACTTGGATGTATCCACAGAGCTCCAGTTGTAGTGAAGATGACTGGGACAAAGAACTGAAGAACGTTTGCCGGGTGAAGGTGCTGCCAGAGTGACGCCAGTGCCTGTGAATCGATGATTAAGGCAGGAGGTGGTGGCGGCCAAGAAAAGTACATCTACTAAAATTATGCAACGCTGCAAGACAACTAGGATGCTTTCATATCAAGCAGAAGTATTAGCTATTGATTGCTTGCTACAGACCTTCGCTCATTGTGTCCATAAGAAAACTGCCATTATCCCACAAAACATTGAGGCCAACGTTTTTGATGGAACAGGATTAGTACGATATACAAGACGGAGTGTCACAGGATCTTCTTCTCAGATTAGACACCCTTCTGTTTCTTTAGGGACAGTCACCGCATACGAATGTGGCGTGGACGTGGAGATGGGGCCAATCCTAGACCAGTTGTGGAATGCCCCACCTAACGACAACATGGTACAATGGTTTGAGGTGTCATTGCTTACGATTCCAGGTCACCTTAAGTTCGTATTCCCCGCCCTATGACAATCTAACATTATTTGGATGATGTGCAGTGCCCGGTGATACTCCCTTACATTCAAGGGGTGTCCAAAGCCGTTTATCAGAAGGATAACGTCTGACCGAAGTTAGCTCACATCAGTCAACATTCCCTGCCTGGTGTACAGCTACTTCCCTGGCCACCGTGATAGCTAGATCTCTTACAATTGAACATATTTATGTTATGATTGGATGCTTTTTGCAGAATCTTCCACTGCCTGCCTCAAAAAACGCACTTTGGCAAATTGTTGACAGGGAACTGAGAGCTATTCCTCAGAACACCATCCATACTCTCACTGACTCTGCGATAAGATATGTTGCTTCGTGTATCACCGTCCATATTAATCCTATATATTACTTATTCAATCTAGTTTTCGCTCTGTATTATGTATATCATTTCGAAATACAGATCATTTATTGTTCGTTGCTGTCTCTCTTTGTTTTCCATGTTTCATCACTTTCTAGCAAATTCTTGTTGTTGAATTTTCAATGTCAGGCAGTATGTAATAAATTGAATATGATAGTTTCATAACTATATACGAATTTAGGTTATTGCTCCATATGAAATAAAGGAAGTTAAAAAAAATTATTTAGTATCAAATTCTGGATTTAAACTTGAAACTTTTTCTTATAAAAATAAGAATAATTTAATACAGAAACGAAGACAATTATAAAAATATAATTAAAAGAATATTTTAAAGAGTGAAATGCAAGTAAAATATATTAAATAATAGATTGTTAGTAAATTTAACATTTTAACATAGAAAATATGCGTACCAAGGTATTGATTTGTAAATCAAAATTATTGCATCAGAGATTCATCTGAAATTAAAAGAGAACTCTTAAACAAAGCAAATATTTTCAAATTAAAATAAATATTTTTATTAATTTCTCTTCGAAAAATAGATTACTTAGATTGAAATTTACAATATAAGCAATTTAATTATAACTATTGAAAATTACTTGCAAATAATCTAATTATAACCATTGAAATTTACTTTACATTTAATAAGAGATTACGTAATATAAATTTAGATTACTTATATATAAATTAAAAATGTAGCATTATCTTTTTTGATTTCATTTGTTAGCACTTAGATTATATTTGAAATAAAAATTTAATCGCTTAACATTTTCTAAGAAAAATGACTTTTTAGTTTCTTATTTTCGATTATTCGAAGTCCATAGTAATTAATTTGTAGGAAATATTAAGATCTTCAGTTTCTTTTTGGAAAATGAGTGAAATTTTATTATAAAAAGCTACATTTTCAATAAAATGTAATGTATTCATAGATAATATCGTATTATAGCTAAAATATTCATTGTTTTTTGACTAATCATGCATAAATTACATAAATTATAGAATGTAGCATATTTAGTTCCTTCTATCCATTCATTTAAAAAAACTCCTGTTACAAGTAAATAAGTTATTTCCTGATCCAATAAATCATAGATTTTTAATGTAAAAATAATTATAGCGTGTGTAAAATTTAAAACATAAAAAATAATATTAATCAAAAATAATGCTATTATCTACAATTTTTTAAGTTCAATCTGTTTAATATATTTGTATAATAATTTATTTATGCACATTTATAGTTAAATATTGAATATCCGTTTAAGTGGTCATTATAATATGTATAGAAGTATATTAATTAACTTATTATACTTATTATGATTCAAAAAGTTGAATCGATAAGTGAGTTTTGTTAGAAATTTAAAGTTGGATTAAATAATTTCCTCACAGAAAATCGAAAGTTACAAACGTATTCCAGAATATATTTACGCATGCATAGCTAGAACATCAATCATCGTGAAATTTCATTTAACTGTAATGAAATTATTCAAATAAGAGATAGATATTTGTTATTTACTTGAATTTAAGGTACAAAATCGATGGCTACAGGAAATTTTTGATCAAACTATTTGTTTTCAACTATCATCTATTTTTCTAACAAATATTTTTTAATAATATTTTCTGAGAAAAAGGCATTTGACATGTGGTCCTTATAAAGAGAAAAAAATAGTATGTATTCAACAGCCATTTCTGTTGCTAGAATTGGAAAGCTTGATAAAAATGTCAGAAAACAGAAGAAATACATTTATCAGAACGAGCAATAGTGCTTTGGCGATACATTGTCTCTGCAATAATCCGATGATGCAGCTTGAATACAAACATTTTCCGAGTAATGTCTTCTTTTGTTCTCATTTAGTCAGGCGACATGTCGTTTTTTTGTTTTTTGAATTTTTAATCTTTCTTTCACTTTTACTATGTTATTTAAAATATTTATTTGCTCATGAAAATGGTGAAAATTTAAATAATGTTTTTATTTTTAATTAAACTATTGATTCTTTGTGAAGTTTACATTTATTTTTTAAAAAACCGCCAAAAAAATAAATTTTTTCGTAAAAAAATTCATTTTTTTAATATTAGAAGTTAATTGTTTTCTCTTATCCAATGATGTTAATGAAAAAAAGCTTGTATAATATGTCAATAAATATTTCTTGTTGATTTGTTGTATTATAATGTGGAATCTATGTATGTGTTTCATATAAAAAGACAAGCAAAATACGATATTTCTTAATTTTACTCATATTACCTCTCTTTTTATTGTTCATATTTATTAAATTTTATCTTCACACTTAAAACACAAAATATCAAAAACTATTATACTGTAATTCATAATTTTAGTTAATTTTCAAAAAAAATCAAGTACTTAGATTAGAAAATTAAGTTGTTAGTTTATTTAGCAACATTATTTGATATAATCCTTAAATAATATCATGCACATATATTTATGATATGAATATTTTTTGTCATATCTAAGCCTTTAGCAATTTAAGCAATACAATCGTTAGCAATTTAAGATAAAGATTTTAACAATAGTTAGTTTAAATGTTTTACTTAAAACTCTAATTCTTTCATTATAAAGAAAATTCTTTGATAAAACACTTAAAAGTTATATCTTAGAGCAATTAATCATTAATTGAATAAACGTTTATGGTAGACTTATTAATGGATGTTATTAAAAAGTTTATATATATATATATATATATATATATATATATATATATATATATATATATATATATATATATATATATATATATATATATATATATATATATATATATATATATATATATATATGTTATAGGATTATGTTCTTCTAAACATTATCCTGTGATCCTATTTGGTTCTTTTATGCATGTCCTTGCGAATTCCTGGAAGTTTTCGAAAACATTTTTATGGATTCTTTCCTAATAGACAGTACATCCGGAGCTTGCAACGTTTTTAGACTGTTAAACTTATAACTTGCTATCTCTACAAAGTATTTCTTCACCTCTTTCTGACTGTCCTTATTTTTCTAGAATTTCACATTCAGATGTATTTGCAAAAAATTGCCCAATTAACTTTTTCATTGGAAAAATACCTAGATAACATTCTTGTAACAATTCTTAATTAATAATTTAAATAACTCGCCTTTTCAAATATACTCATTAATAAGTATTTTAACAATAAATTAAGCAGTTTTGCTTATTTTATTTTCCATTATATTCAATGCTTGTATCTATTATATGCTGACACACCAGAAATGGTCCTTAACAGTAATGTGTTTTAAATTTTGTTTGTTTGGAGGATTTCTGATTATCTCCATCAGAGGTATATAAGGGTTAAATATAACAAATCCTTCTCAAAGACTTCTCAACTTGGGCAAGGTGTTTTCCTGAGAACTGTTCTCAGTCTAACTCTTTTTTCCTTATATTTGACTGGTATTAAGAAGACTATCTCTCCTGAAACACGCATTAGAATGTTTGCTATGATGACATAGTTCTCTGGAGCTGTGGAATCCATTTCTGAGATAGAGTCTCGGATTAACAGCTCTTTGGAGTCTCTTTTCGAGTTTGCGGCGGAGCTCAGGTTGAGTTTTAATCCTTCCAAATCAATAACCAACTTATTTTTTACAAATAAGCACTTATATCACTATCAACCTTCTTTGTTACTTAATCAGAAACTTGCTTACAAGAAACATCCAAAATACTTGGGATTCATTCTAGACTCGGAATTTACATGCAGCTAACATATCGAATACATTACCTTGAAAATTAGGAAACAATTACGCATCCTGAAATTCATGGCTGGTAGAGACTGGGGAGCGGATGCAACTACCATTAGAACTACGTAACTCATTACGCCATTTTAGAATATGGCTTCTTAATCTACTGTTTTGCTTCTAATTCAAGTCTGGAAAAAATAGAAATAGTCAAATTGAGTGCTGCACGGATAATTACTGGTTTGAATCGCAGCTGTCTTTCAGAAATAGTACTTTTCGAAATAGACTTACAACCAATCCATATCAGAAGACATTCCTGCCTTGTCAAATATTACAATAAACTCAACACTTATGGCCAAGGTAATCTTACGTCAAGTGACCTAAGCAATTTGTCTCAGTTCTAAAGATTAAAGAAGCACACTCCTTAGAGTCTGGTTACATCACTGCACTTAATGGAGAACAATGTTGAACCACATGCCCTTCACTATGGTTTGAACCCTGCTAAGGCTCTTTCCAGTGTTCACTTCAATTATAAACTTTCTACGGCACTCATCAAGAGGGGTTGCTTACCTGAACTGTTAAAACAACTAGCCTTGGAAACCATTAATAATATACCACCAAATGACATATAAATCTATGCTGATGACAGCAAAATAAATCACTAAACTGGCAGCGGAGTTTACTTTGAGATTTCTCATGGCAAATTATCTCTTAGTCAACGTAATCCTGACTTCTGTTCGATTTTTCGTTGCAAACTAATAGCCATTATCATTGGATTGGAATCCATGGTGAGCGAAACTACTTATAGTGATGTCTGGATATTATCTGATAGCCTCAAAAAAGGACCTGCTTGGGAGACCAAACAAAGCTTTCCATTCTACACATGCTTAAAATTGTCTCCCATCGGCATAATATCTATTTTCAATAGATCCCGTCTCACGTGGATATTGGAAGCAATGAAATAGCAAACACTGTAGCAAAGGAAGGCTCAGGCCATCCTGCTAATTCTTCTTTCTCGCATATCTACCTAAAACTCCTTTCTCTGAGAAAAGCCCAGTTTAAAACCGATTGGCACGTACCTTTGACTCACCACTTCTACAAGGGTAGAAAGCTGGGGCATTCTCTGGCTCTTTCCTGTGATAGGAAATCCAGCACTTGCCTTGCACGTCTTGCCTCTGGCCACCTAAAATGCCTCGCTTTTGTTGCGGGTAACAATACCTTCCCCTGTGTCCTGAATGCCATGGGCACCAAGCTTCTCCTGAGCATATCCTGAATTGTATGAACATACTATGGAACGAAATCTACACCTCTCATCGATTTCCTTTCGGTGAAGGGATTCCTAAATTTGGTTTGTCTCCGTCAGATCCTTGGAGATAAGCAACAACAGATATAAGTATAAAAAATACTTACGGAAAATTGTGCACATTAAAGTAAAATTGTAGACAAATAATATTTTTTTAATTCTATACAAAGGATTAAAATTTAACAATTTATGAAAAGAAATATGTCAGCTTACACACTTAAAAAAAAAAAAAAAAAGAAAAGAAAACTAATTCTTTCTGAGCAATTAAATGTTTCTCTCGAAAATAGACACTCCTGTTTACTATCATAAAATTTTATTTTTATACTTTTCTTTGGTGTGTAATTTTAATTATAACAGACATTTTGTAACAATTTATCAAAACCAATTTTAGCACAGATTCAGTAACTTGTTGATTTGTTCATTTTTATTGCTCTGGATATTTCATAGAAAACCAGGGAATTCTTATGAGGAAATTTTAGCGCATGATATGAGCTTTGTAACGGCAATTGATTACAATGTTTCACATATTACTGAGTATAAATACAAAGAATAACCTACAAAAAATTATCTTTACAATATCATACATTAAATTTTATGAACATTAAGTTCTTTTTTATGGTATCTGGCAAAAAGATTAATTTCATTAAAAGTTATGTAACATTTAAACTCTCCCATTTGTAAATTCACTTTAAACTGGAACTAAAAGCAGATATCGAGAATATTTTTATGGAAAATATTTCTTAGAATTTGTTTTTGGAAAAACTGTATATTAAAGGTGTTTTGGTTTTTGTATTTGACAATAGTTATTTAAATGGTGAAATTATTAAATCTTTAATAATAGGGAGATTTGAAATGAAAGCATAGAACATTTGGAAATGGTTAAGCAAAATGCCTGGTAGGTATCTGTGAATTTCATGTGATCGGGAAGTATCTGTTCATATCCCTAACTCACCCAGAAAAAGATTTCATGCTATACACACATTAAAATCAATTGGTTCCAATATCTTTCTATATGATTGTTTCTTGTGTGAGGTGGAAAGCTCAAATGTCGATTTCCTTACTTGAACACTAAGGTTGTTTGTTCTTCATGAGTTTTCAGTCAGAAATAATATGCTTCGGAAAAATTCGTATTGCAAGCAAAGAAACAAATGAATAGTTTGAAAATTTTAATAATTCAAAAAGATATTGCTTATTTTCTTGAAAAATAATCCCATATTAATACTTTAATAAAGACCCTAGTAATTTCTTCCATTTAGAACAATTCAAATGTGGAAAAATATGCTATAGCTATGCTGTTAAACTCATTTTGAATTCAGAGGGAGTGATTCTTTATTTAAATTACAAACATTCACGTATTATTATCTCATTCTTGCTAAAGTAGACACTTAACCATTCTCTGTAACTTCATCATTTTTCGTGTATTCACTTTATATTACGTAAATTTTTCATTAAAAATGAAAGTTTCGTAACTTCTTTTAAATTTAAATTTATCCATCTTCATAAATGTTTTTGCAGAATGTTCATTTATCAGTAAATTTGTTTTCTGTAAATCATTTCTTTTCTTCTACACACTTTATAATAATATATTAATAAAATCATAATCAAACCCATTTATCCTTCCTTCATGCAAATGAGAAATCATTTTAAATTCAAAGTGATCATCCGTCAGGGATAATCCTTAAGAGATTTTAATTTATCATTCCTTCTGGAATGATATCCAATATTTTCTCTCACTTTATTGAATTAAAATCATAAGGTATTTATTTGAAGAACAATTTAACACGTTCTAAAATATTTTTCCATATTCTAAATCTTTCTTTCAATATGAGGTTAATGCATAATTTTTGCGCAATTTTAATTGTATATGTTTTCAGGTTATTTAACATTGTTTGAACTAATTGCTTCAAATATTGTTATAATAAATTAGGCAAAAATAATCTCATCATTAAATTTTAATAGATTATTTAGTACATTTTGTTAGTTTCGTTTTAAATGCTAAGTTTTTGATTGAATACAGGATCATAAAAAGTCCATTTATTTCGAGAAAATAATAAAAGGACTACTAAAAAATGAAGAAATAAAAATTAAAATATAAGAAAATGAACTGCAAGTTGAATACATAATAATTTAAATGATTTTATATTATATTTTATTCTTAGTTGAACTGAAAGTGAAAGTATTTTTTAACGAATATCAATTAAAAAATTTTATATTAATTAATTTTTTAAGGATTAATTAATATAAAATGTTTCTTTGTATTATCAACAAATATTCTGATGTTCAGTTCAATTATATAGGGTGAAAAAATTTTACTATGCATTAAAAATGCTCTAAATTACTCATTTTTATTGTTTAAATCAGCTAACTAAGAAAAATAACAAAAAATAACATTTTAAAATTCCTAATCAATTTACTTTAATTTAGGAATAAGTGTACTGATTATTTATATTGCATTTATTTGAAAGATTTTTACATATTTTAAAATCATATCATATAAATACGATTTCAGTTTTTTACATTTAAGGATGTTTTCAATGAACAAATTAAATAATAATTACAAACATATAGTGATGTACAAAATGCAAACATCTAGTGATGTACAAATTCTTAAAAATATTATGGAATTGCATATCGGTATAAATCATAATTCCTACAGAACTACGATTATGCAATACTTTATTTATACTTTATTTTTCTTTGTGATATTTTTCTCTTATTTATAAATTTAAATAAAAATTATTTTCTGTCTTATGAATAAAGATTAAAAACAAGATTAACAGTTATGACTAAAATGTCTATCTTTGGGAAATTAGTAGGCTTCTTAATTCAAATGCAGCGTACTTATGAGTAAAAAAATGCTTATAAATCTTATAAAAGCCTTATTATTTTTCTAATTGGAATACATTATTTTATTAATTCGTCACCGATGCGCATTATTGTATTTATTAAAATAATTTTATTAATTTTTCTCCAAAAATTTGCAACTTTAAAAACAAATATCTTCTAGATTATGAGACACTTAAAATTATTTTAATCAGGAAAATGATTTGATAAAATTTAACATTTCTTATTCACATAAAATGATTTGTGGTGGATAAATATAAAAAGAGCTTTTCCTTTATATGTACTTTTAAGGTAATTTAATGAATGATTAGTTTAAAAATTTTTAAAGCATAACAAATCAATAATCAAATGAATAATTTTTTTAAAAATAATTTTTAAATATTTAAAGCTATAATGTTTTGCAGATAATTGTTAGTTAAATTTGAAGTTTATTGGAGTTTGGTAAAACATAACTTTAGTTTGTAACTGTTTTGAATAAGCATGATTTTTTAAAAATATTCTGTCAAAAAAGATTAAAATATATATACGTGTTATACATCTATGTATTCACGTAAATAATGAAACATATAATAATTTTGGAATTTGAAAATGTTGTAAGCGCTGCATAACTTTTTCCTAAATTATTCTGTTACAAAAATGATTGGAATATCAGCTTTTACAAAATAATATATCAGATGAATGTAAATAACTATTCTGACAAAATTAAATTTGAGCATAATCTTTATTCATAATATTTTATTTATTAATCCAATCTAATAATATGCCTTATTTCAAAGAATTTTTTTTGAAAATTTCTTAAATTATATCAATATTTTTTTAAATCAATTAACCATTTTTAAAAATAAAAATTAACGTTTTCTGGTTTTGAAAAGATTTTAGAAATTTTATCTCTTTTCAAATGGTTTATAAAAGAAATGTTTGCTTTTATGCAACTTTGCATAAATGTTTTTATAACTATGCGGATGAAAGAAAACTCCAGTACTTTATTTGTAAAAATTTGACAGTTCTATTGAATTTACATTAGCAAGTATAATAGAAAACTTGCACATAAGAATGCAACTGTCCTAGAATTTTATAATATTTAGCATATTTTTGTTTGCTCTGTCTCACAATTATTTTTTTTAAAAAAATATGATTTAAAGAAGCTTCTTTTCTGTATCTCCCATTTTAAGAACACACGAGATTCTTTTCTAAAAAAACGTACAATAAATTTGAATATAAATGACATATGCGTATATTAAAGTAATTTGAAACATATTTAAAGTAAATTCAATTAAATTAAAATTGCCAACATTTTAAGATATGACTTTTTTTACAACTTTCATTTATTTCCAGAATAAAAATGATGAAAATATGTTTAATGAAGAATTATTTATTTCGAAATAAAAACTAAATTTAAATGAATGTTTTATAAAAGTAGGTAAAGAATGATATTTTTTAAAGTAATATTTGAAGAAAAAAATATTATATAAGAAACAATATATAATTTCAATTTTTTATTTCTTATTAGCAGTTAAATCAGATATAAGGTTTTATTTGGCTTAATAATAAATTGCCTTAGTAAATCTTTTCTAAATATTTTTGGATTTAAAGCTTCATAATATTTTTTGTTTAAAATTATAAAGCATATTTATCTTTACTCAAATAAAATATAATATTTTTGCATTTAATCAATTATCAAGCAGTGCTTTACTTATAATTATGATTTTACTTTATTTTAATTTCATTATCTCTTTTTATAACAGTTGAAAAAACATAAAAACATGAAATTCCTATTATTAAATAATTTATCATATAAATATAAAAGGAAAATATATTTAATTGCTTGTATGGTCTAAAAAATAACTTAGTAAATTACTTTAGATTTTCATATAATTTATATTGAAATAAATAAGGAAATTACACAAGATATTTGAAAAAAATGCTACGTTTCATTAACATGTTAAATTGCATACACTGATTAGGTTTATTTTTTATTATTTAATATTGCTTCTATCTCGCAATTAATTAGGCTAAAACTAAATACGAAATATATTACATGACTATATATATATATATATATGCATATATATATTATATGTATATATTATATATATATTCTATATATATATATATATATATATATATATATATATATATATATATATATATATATATATATATATATATATATATATATATATATATATATATATATATATATATATATATATATATATATATATATATATATATATATATATATATATATATATATATATATATATATATATATATATATATATATTATATATATTATATATATATATATATATATATATATATATATATATATATATATATATATATATATATATATATATATATATATATATATATATATATATGAGCACAAGTTTAACTGCCTCGAATAACATAAAAATATTTTGATTAAATAAATTTAAAAATTATTTCCATAATAATAAGCAACTTATATATTGCACATATACTGCAAAATGGATATGTATATTATATTAAATTTTCCTGCATTTAAAATTACGCAGTAGAACCAAAAGAACTAATTGTATGCAAAGATATGGCACTAATATATTGGAAAAGATATGGAATCAAACATTATATTGCTTTGCGATGCCTATAATAGGGCGACAACAGTTATTAGATCGTCTACTGTTGCTACATTTGCAGATTAGTAATATTTAAATGAATTTGAATGTGTTATAATCATTGCATAAAAGATGAGACTTAACATCTCCGAACTGGTGCGATGAAATTTGGTAAAACTTCAATTCTTCATCATCTCTTTGGCCAGCAAAATTTTGTGCATGAACGGGACCAACGACTACAGACTAAAATCATTAAACGTGATAGACAGGCAATGCTTCTCATAAATTACTGCAGATAACAATTCTAGTCCCTCAACAAGTGTTATATGCAAGTCATTTAATAAAGCATAATAGATATGAGCTTTCGTAGACAATGGCTTTTCTTGTATCCTTAATGTCTGTACAACATAAAGCTGTGCTCCTCGGCTGGGTTCGTCAACAAAGAAATCTGACTGTTGTTGATTGGAAAGGCGTTTCTTGATCGACGAGTCACGTTTCCATTTGTATTGGGAGGGTTAATGTAGGCGTACATGCATAGAGATAATCTCTTGATATCATGAACCCTATATATCCAAAGGAAGCTGTTGAAGATAGTGCAGCCTCTGGGACAGCTTAGACCATGTGCAATTGGCATGATATGGGATCCTTATTTATCTTGATACGTCTCTGATGGGTGATAGATACACAAGGACTTTGTTTTAATTTGTTGCACCCATTCATGCACGTTGCGTAATTTGACGGACGTCCAAGAAGAAAGAATGACACTTCTCAAACTCAGAAATTTTACTGAGCTGCTCTAATAATCCCACTTCTAACTTTAGATATTTCCACTAATTATGAAAACCCGCGGTCCGTTACAGTATTGAGCGTGTCTGGAATACCTTGCAACGTGCTGTTGAGAAAACAATTTAACTTCTGATTCTTTTTTACTTATGTAGAACCCTGTGGTATTCAGTGGGCCAAATACTTTCAGCACTCTTTCAGATATTAGACGAATCCATGCCAAGTCTCATGGTGGCACTTCCGCATACTCACAGGTAACCTGAGCTATATTAGGCAGTTGTACTAGTGTTTCTGACTTTTCGGTGTATTACAGATTTGAAACTTTAACTTATGATTATTTTTTATAAAACAAATTGCTATATTAAATTATTATATTTACATCTTAATATACAATTTATGTTTCAATTATTGTTTAACAAAATTTGAAATTAAATTTTTATGATGAAATTTCAATAACGTAACAGAATAAAATACAAAAACTTGTCATAAATACTTCTAATATCTAGAATATATTACTTCTTTATACGAGATTTTTTAGGAGTAACGTTCATGTTTAGCAAAAGAAACCTCCAAATATCATTAGAACTGTTAATGTGACAAGTGTGCATCTAGAAATTAGAAACCTCTCACACACCTTCCAATTTTTCAACTGGCATATGTTGAATCTTGGTCATACAAGATCAATAAATATTGCTTTACTATTTTGCTATTGTGAGGTAAAATTAAAGAGACAGCTGAAATAAGAATACTGTTAAATGTAAGAGCAAAGCAAATTAAATCATTAAAATTATTGTATCTAGATACGCCTATAGAGAGATTGATGATATTATTTTGTAAAGAGTCATATGAAAAATTGAGATAGTGAAACCATACCAAAAAAGATAATGTTAACAGAATGTTCATAAAAGGAGGATTATTAAAACTGAGAGATGGTCAAGAAACTATACACTCATCACAAAAATCATTCTTTCACCGTTTTCTAAAAATATATCATTGAAATATTTTATTCAAATTTGATTTGAGTCAATTATTTTTTTGACTTAAAAACAACTTATAAAATTAACAATTTATAGCTGAACTTTTAGTATGATTTTTAACACCAAATCTAAATTGCTTTTGACAAGCATATTTGTATATTTTAATCTGCACACAGGCAGTATAACAAATAGATTTTCTTCAAAATAATATGTATTCTTTTTATGAGTAGTTAAAATACTTTGATTGCGTTCAATAATTATAAAATTGTAAATTCCATTTGAAAGTATATGTAAAAATTAAATCATATATTTCATAATTTGAATTTAAATTCTTTTAAATTACTATTAATTTCAATAAGGAATGATTAGCATTTTTTATATTTTTTAAGAAATTATTTGCAAATGCATTTGAAAATTTTATTCATGGTTTATGTACACATATTTATGGTTTAATTTTTAATTTCATATAAACTTTATTATCATTCTCAGAATAAAAAAAACTGCAGTATCTTATATATTATTATGATAAATTTATGCGAAACATCTATAAAGTTTGAAATTTATTTCATAGTGATTCCTCTAAGATATAAGTGCATTAGTTAAGCTTCTAAGATATTAGTTTCCAATTTAAAATAGCTCATATCATGGCAATTATACTAAGCGGTCTTCCTTTGTTCCATAAATAATTCTCAAAGTACTTAAAAGGCACATCCTTTTAAGAGAAATTAAACAGCACGACACTAAATTAGAACCTAAACTGGGTTTGACTATAAACCCACATTGAAAACTGAGGCAATAGAAAGTGAACTGAATTATTACAATTTGCCTGCCTAGCAATTGTATATTACTGGCTTTGTTCTCAATTGCCAGATTCCTTACAAATAATTTGATAAATAGAGCCGTTATCATTTCACGCACATTAGCATGACTTTACGGCTTTGTTAACAAGAAGTAAAATGATGTGACCGCGTTAAGAATGTATTATGTCTGAGAATATATTTGAGTATGGAATTTGGAAATTGGTATTCAATTCATTCCCAATAGGAAAATACTTTGTGATTTATGGCTTTTCACTTCACAAGTAAATCTTAGTATTTAATGCGGAATTGATGTTTAAAATGATACTATTAATAAAACATTGAGTATAAGTTAATAGTTTTTTAAATTTTTTCACTTAATATAAATTCCTAAAGTTTGAAATTTATTTAACAAGCAGATGTTAAATGATGCATTTTATATAAACTTAAAATATCGTTTATGTTTAATAAATAGGCGAAAGAAATATTTTCAGAGAAATATTTAAAAGTAATATTTAGTTTTTTTTTATGTAATCACAAAGTTATAATCTACTTTTCTGTAAACATACAGCTGAAAGTGTATTTTCAACTTAAAATAAAAGATCTTGCTTTTTCAATTATTCTAAACTTGCACGAATTTTATAATTTTTAAAAGAGTGTTATTAGAAATTTAAAAAAATATCTAAGCTGATTATTCCGAATCTGTTTGATTTTATTCTGTGTATCTAATATCTTCTCCAACTAAGTTATTGAAAAGTTTATGGGATTACGATTAAAATATTTATTTTCGATTTTGAAGTTATAGCTGCATAAATTCATGATAATATAACATTACTCTTGTCTTATACTAAAACATAAATTTTATTTAGATTCTTCGAATATTTTTGTTTATCACAATACAAAACATTATTCATTCCATTTATTTTGTAATTAAATTAATTCATCTTACGTGATAAAATAAACATTTTAAGAGTCCTTTTGAAGCTACCAAAATGTAACTAAAACACTAAAATCCAGTCATTTTCGAAATTTCTAATATCTGCATTGATTTTAGTTGTTTTATTTTGCTATTAAATAATATGTAAATTTTATATATATTAATATTGGACACAATGTTCAATCTGGTGTGTTTAATTTCTATTGCATAATTGTTTGGTAACCATATTTTGCTTATTAGATCCGGAAGAAATATTTTGATCATAATGTTGGAGTCTTAAATTTACAATATTGCTCTTGTTAAACGACGAAATTATGAACCATTCCTATAAATATACTTTTCATTTTTTAAAAATGTTTTTTAAATTTGTTTGTCTAGGGCATTTGAAAAATAAAAATATTTTGCTTTCTCTCTTATGTTCCATTACAAAAAGTTGTTTTCTTTTTTGTTTGTTAATATTTTAATTGCAATATATTACTAATATCTATAAATGTATTCGTTTATTTATTAATTATCTACTCATTTATTAGAGTAAGGACATTGATTGTTTAAAATTGAGTTTCTTTTCGGCAAAATTTTTTCAGATGTATTTGATATCTATAAATTTTATTCTAATACATATGTTAGATACAGCAGCAATCAATAATAAGAACCTTTTTAAAAGACACTCACATTATTGTGCAGCATATTTAAATTCATCTAACTTTTAAAATCGTTAAGTCTTTTAACCCAAAATACACTACTGGCCATTAAAATTGCTACACCAGGAAGAAATGCATATAACAAAATGATATTTATTGGACAAATATATTATACTAGAAATAACAAGTGATTAAATTTTCAAAATATTTGGCTGGATATATATATATATATATATATATATATATATATATATATATATATATATATATATATATATATATAGATAATGACAATTCAGTACCCAGAACAACCACCTCTGGTAGTAATAGCAGCAGTTATACGCGTGGGCATTCAGTCAAACAGAGATTGGATTGCATGTACAGATACAGATGCCCATGCAGCTTTAACATGATGCCACAGTTCACCAACCGTAGTGACTGGCGTTTGGTGACGAGGCAGTCGCTCGGCAACCATTCACCAGACGTTTTCTATTGGTGAAAGATCTGGAGAACGTGCTGACCAGGGCAACAGTCGAACATGTTCCGTATCAAAGAAGGTCCGTAAAATACCGGCAACATGCTTTCTGGCATTTTCTGCTGAAACATAGGGTTTCGCAAGGCTCGAATAAAGGGTAGAGCCACGGGTCGTAACACACCAGAAATGTAACGTGCACTGTTCAAAGCACCGTCAATGCGAGCAAGAGGTGACCGAGACATGTATCCAATGGCACCCCATATCATCACGCCAGGTGATGGGCCAGTATGACGATGAAGAATGCACGTTGCCAGTGTGCGTTCAGCACGATGCCGCCAAACACGGATGCTACCATCATGATGCTGTACACAGAACCTGGATTCATCTGAAAAGATGACGTCTCGCCATTCGTGGGCCCAGGTTTGTCGTTGATCACATCATTGAAGACGCTCTTGTCTATAACGCAACATCGAGGGAAGCTGCAGCCATGGTCTCCGAGCTGAGAGTCCATGCTGCTGCAAACGCCGTCGAACTGTTCGTGCAGACACTTGTTGTCTTCCAAATTACCCCGTTTCTTGACTCACGGCTCGTGACGTGGTTGCACGATCCATTACGGCCATGCGGATAAAATGCCTGTCTTCTCGGATGCTAGTGATAGGTCGCCGTTGAGATCCCGCATGGTGTTCCGTATTACCGTCCTGAACCCATCGATTCCATATTCTGCTAACAGTCATTGGATCTCGACCGACGCGAGCAGCAATACCGCGATAAGATAAACCGCAATCCCGGTACGCTACAATTCGACCTTTATCAAAGTCAGAAACGTGCTGGTACGCATTTCTCTTTCTTACATAAGGCATCACAACAACTTTTCACCAGGCAACAACGTTCAATAGCAATTTGTGTGTGAGGAACCGGCTGAATAATTTCTTCATTTAAACACAATGTAGGTGTCGCTACTGGCGATTGCTTTGTCTGAATGCGATGATAAGCGAATCATTTGCATATCACTGCACCTTCTTCCTTTCGTATAAATTTCACGTCGGTATCATGTCGCCTTCTTGGTGTAGCAATTTTAATGGCCAGCAGTGTAGTAAGTGCGAATATTTGTTCTTTGAAAATCGTAATAACTTTTCACTTCAGAAATACATACAAAGGTTTAAAAAATTGTATTTCTATCATAATAAAGGCTATTTATAAAGAATAATGTTATCTGTATAATAAATATAAAATTTCATCTATAAATTTGACTTTGGAATTAACAACACACCATCCTTTTGTAAATTCTACTAAGGAATTCTAATGATGATAATAAGATCTTATGCGAAATTTTATATAAAAAATATTTATTAAAAATTATTCGTATAAGAAAGTTTCAACTTAAATAAATAATTTAATTTAAATGATTATCGCAGCGTTAATAATTTTATTTTTAACATTGAAAATTTTAGTAAAAATTTTTATATTTTGCTTTTAGTTCTTATATAAATAATAATGAATATGAATATTTTTATAAATTTTTTGAAAATATGTTACACACAAAATTTAAATATTTTCTAAATTATTCTAAAACTTACACACAATTTGTAGATAATTCGAAAAACTTTTACATGTATAAACCAAGTATTAAGGAAAATAAATTCCATTGAGGTATATAAAATTGGCATAAAAATTCATTTTTAATGAAAAGAAATATCGAATTGTGTATTTTAATTTAAGAAGCTACTGTATTAAATTACATAACGCAATATAAAAATCGTAAATTAATTTTTAAAATAAATCAGGCTGTGTTAAATGTTATTAAAATATTTTTAATAAAAAGACTATGTTTTTATCTTTCCAAATTGAAATGTAATTAGATAATTATTAACATGACAGTTATTAATAAGCACATTGTTTAAAATTAATTGGGAAATGATTTCAAATATATTCATATTAATCTTAACTTTAAGTTATATTCATCTTAACTTTCAGTTTCACAATAATTTAGATCTTTGATAAAACATACACACTTATTTTATCTACAATGTCAAGCACATATTGCTATCACTTTGTTAAATATACCCTGATACAAAGTTACTACTATATTTTCTTTAATTAAAACAATTTTAATATAGAATTCAAAAATGTCAATTATTAAAACTCACAATAAAAGAATAAATGAAAATTTTGAGATGAAAATACATTTGAAGTTAAAAAGTACATTTCCTGCAAACAATTAATTTTAATAAAATACTCTGATTTTTCAGGACCACACTAATAAATTAGAAGCGTGAACTTTAATTACTTTTCGCTCTGTTTAGTAGTCTATACTTTAAGCAACCTAATTCTGCCGTTAAACGAGCTTCTTTAGAGAAAACTTTATAAGATCAGCTTGATTACGGGATATTAAGAAGAGACGAAATTTCTCTATTTGAAATCGATTATTTTAACTGTCCATACTTCCGAAAGTTGCTAAATTGTGGTACATAATGGGAAAGAACTCTCTTCAAGAAAGGATAAAGGTATTTACTCAATAAGAGTCATCTTTGTGTGATCTACTTTCAAACTAGATGGTCCATTTATTCGAACCATTAAGAAGACCATTTAGTTTGTGAATGACTGCATGATATTTAACCATTTGTCTGTAGCAACAGTCTGTCCTCTTGACTGTCATTTCAGCTCAGAATTTCACTTAAAATAATGTTTTGAATTATATATTATTATTCTCTGTACTATTTTTCTTTGGAGGTTTTGTTTGATATACAACTGACCCTAGAGTTTTGGCTGTCTATTTCAATATAAAGCATCACCTTTTTCATCCTAGATCGATGTACTAAAATATTTATCAAGTAATAAGCCAGTTGGACTAAGATAATTTGATTAATTAATGTAGAGTTGCTTAAAAACATCAATAAATAAAATGATGGTAAATTGGGATGTATAAAATACTCATTATTATGATGGATTATTTTTTCGTTAAAACTAAACAAACAATAAAAATTGTAGGATATATCAACCCAAAAACATTAATAATTATTATTAAAATAATTTTCTTTTTGTTTGTCCTATGTATAATAATTTTTTTTTCAATTCACCCCTTAAATTTTATGTTTATTATCAGTTGAATTGACTTTAACTGCAGTCTTTCAGGAGATATTTTAAGCATTTAAATAAAAATGTGTAATGTAATATTGATATCTTTAATTATTCTGTTTTAATATTACTAATTTTTATGTTTTAATTTATGATACTTTACTTCTGATCGAAAGAAATACTATTTTTGACTGATTACAAAGTTGATACAATTTTTGGTATTCTTGCGATGAAAAAAATGAAGTAAATGATATTTCTAAAGTTAGATAATGAATTATACTTTATCATTAAGTAATAAAATATAAATAAAATATTCAAATAATTATTACTACTCTCAGTATATAATATCAGTTAATATTTGTTGGTAAATGTCGACATTTATCGGAACCAAATTATATAGTAAAAGGAAGCCTTGTTTTTCCAGATAATATCAAGAATTACTATTGATAATTCAGCTTTTATTTAAAAAAATGCTAAATATTCAAATATGCTTTATCACTAACACTATCTTTATATTAAGCAGACTATGTAATAAATGGATGTGCTCAGTCAATATTTTAAATCAGAAAAATATATATGCATGATGATCTAAATGTAATTTATATCCATTTATAAAAATTTAGGTTCCCTAGAATTACCAGATTGCTAATACAAATTACTACTAAACTGTTAGGTTTAATTTATTATATATTTTGTGTTGAATATAGACTGACATTTTTGCACACCCTTTTTTAAACAAGAAGGTCGATCTCATTTCTTAAAATTATATTTTATTATAAAATTTATTTTTAATCACTCTATTTGAAAATAAAATATAAAATTCTGTAGTTATACAAGTAAAAATATTTCTAATAACTTTATAATTTTGAAATAAGTTTCTGTTATCCATAGGCAAGATTCATTTGCTACCAAATGTGAGTATGAAATTAAATGTTGAAATAAACACAAAAAAGTACTTCAAAAAGTAATTTAGTGTTCTTAAATTTTTTGTTACCTAATGGCAAAAAAGATAAAATGGAGCTTTTTGTGGACAGGAAAATATCTAAAATGTATTAAGAGAATGCATTTCTTACAAAATTTAAATATATTTGCATCACATGAAGAAAAGTTATTATGAACCACACGTTATATATTATAATCACGTGCAATAAATCACACAACATGATTACAATAACATACAATAAAGTGCACAATATAATTGCAATCAAATGGAATAAATCATACAACACAATTTCAACCACATATAATAAGTCCCACAACAAAGTTATGCAATACAATAAATTTTCTGTAAATATTGACCAAATTTTCAGTTTACCTAATATTTAACAAATGAAAACAATCGAATAATTTCAATTGAAAATATATATCAAATGAATTTTATTGATTTTATAAAAAGGGAAATGTATATCAAATCATGCCTTGGTCTTGTCATTTGGGATATTATTTAATATTCGATATCAAGAACAGCTTAATTAATTATTTCTCTTTTTATTTGATTGTTTGAAAATGTTTTGTATTTCCTAGTCACAATTTCGATCAAAACATACCTGCACTTTGTTCAAATTATATAAACTGTGTGTTTATGAAGGAAACAAACAAGTTAATCTAAGTAAACTCTTTCAAAATTCTGAAGTAATTTTTTTCCTAAATTTTTTTTTTTCACAGAGTTAATCACAGAATTTTTAAATATTAAATCATAGAATTATCTTTAACATTTTAACTTTTTGTACTTGATAATTCATAGTTCTCATATTTTTAGTGAAATATTACAGTTGGACAGATGATTTATTTACATTCTGATGCAACTTTTAAAATAAAAGGAATACCACGTGAAAGCAATCTATTTCTTTTAAGACATTTTCTGATTCCCCTTTCTTCTTGAATTTACAGTTTAAAATCTGATTTTACTTTGTAGAGGTGTTATCCCATCAGAAATTAATTACATATTTTAAGAAATAAAATCATAAAGAAGAATTGCATTTTTTAAATTGAAGTATTCTGACAAAAAATTGTGAATAAATAAATACATAAACTGAATACTTGTTTCATGATCATTAACGAACTAAATGCTTCGCATAATTTACGAACTTAAAATTAAATACTTTTCAAAATTAGTGACATTATTTAGAAAGTAAAATCCTAAAAAGAAATACCTTTTTTAAATTAAAATATTTTGATAGAAAAATTGAACATAAACTGAATACTTCTTGCTTGATACATTATGAGAACTAAATCTTTTACTTAATGATTATTTACGATTGTTCCTGTGAAAGAAAATAGGAATATTGCCGAGATTATAATCAAAAAGATTAAGAATTTGTTTTAAAAATTTCTAGAATAGATTTTCTTTGGAGATGTTTGGTCAATTTGTTGTATTGTTTCTTCTAGATTATTTTACTTGTGAGCGAATGATAACGTATGCCCTTTAAAACCAATACCGTATTTATGCGAATCTAATGCGCATCGTTTTTGGCCACATGTAGTATTCAAAACTAGGGTGTGCATTAGATTCGAGTGCAAAGTCAGAAGTTCGCCAATGACGTCAACCAAATTTAAATCGTAACAATGGATTACCGTGTTTCTCGACTACATTTACCGTTACATTTATTGTTGAACACATTATTGCATAGATTACAGAAACTGCAAAGTTCTTAGTCACGAAATAGAGAGCAAACAGAGAAGAATGTCATATGACGCTACTTTCAAACGTAAAGTAATTCTTTATGCTGAAAAAAAATGGAAACAAAAATGCAGGGAGAGTTCAACGTAGCTGAGAGAAATGTTCACTTGTGGTGGTAAGGGAAATTAGTACTGTTTGCAACTAAAGATAGTAGAAAGAAATTTACAGGCCCTTGCAAAGGAAGACACCCTAAAATTGAAGAAAACGTTTTGCAATTTGTACATGAAAGAAGGAAGAATGGAAAACGTTTGAATAATGACACCATAAGAAATAAAGCAAAAGAGGAGGCTGATGTTCTTGGAATACCAAAACAAGAGCTTAAGACTAGCCGTGGATGGGTAGATATGTTTATGAAGTGGATGGGCTTACCTCTAAGACGCCGTACAACAATATGCCAAAAGCTTCCAGAAGATTTTGAGGGAAAACTATAACATTTCAGCGGTATGTAATCACACTTCGGAAGTAAAAGAATTAATTAATGGGGCAAATTGGCAACGCTGATGAAACGCGAATTTAGTTTGATGTGCCTCGTAACTACACCATTACGGAGAAGGGGACTTCATTAACTTCCCACTTTCTTAATCTTCAAACGAAAAACATGCCTAAAATCCCCAAGAATGAAAAGCTGTTCCCAGATGATGTCCTGATTCGAAACCAAGAGAAGGGAGTAAATGACGGAACCATTAATGCTTGATGGGCTTCAAAATGTATGGGAACGCCATCCCGTTGGACTCTCCAATCCACCTTCAGTGCTTTGTCTGGACGCATTTCGTGGTCATCTCACCAACGACGTAAAAAGGAAAATTCACAGCCTAGGCAGTGATCTTGTTATAATTCCTGGAGGGATGACGTCTGTGTTACAACCCCTGGATGTTAGTATAAATAAATCTTTTAAGGGGTACGTTCAGGCGGAGTACGAAGAATGGTTTTGTGAGCCAAACCGTGAATTGAACCCGACAGGAAAAATTAAGCGTGCTGCATCACACATTGTTGCACACTGTATTTCTGATGCCTGGAAAAGAATCAAAGCACCAATCATTGCGAAATCTTTTAAAAAATGCTGCAATTCAAATGCATTGAATGGCAGTGAAGATGATGTTCTCTGGAACGGCGAGGATAACGATGAGGAAAGAAGAAATGAATCTGCATCTGATGAAGATCTGCAGAGATTCCAGTGATGAAAATATAAGTTTACTATTAATCACTGATTGTAGAAACTGTTAGCTAGATAGAAATGTTACGATTTATTTCATCTTCATATTTAACGATAGGCACCGAATATACGGTAGTGGTAATTAAAGATGATTGTTTCACATATCAATAGCTTACTAGTATGTTAATTCTATCTGCTACTTTATGTATAAAGCCATTGTTATATAAAATATTGTACCTAAATTTAAATAAAATTATCATACAATTAATGGATAGTTTATATACAAATCCATTGTTGCATAAAATAATGCGCATTGATGCGCATTACATTCGCCGACAAACAATTTTTTTATTATTTAAAGTTTCAAAATAGGGATGCGCATTCAATTCACATAAATACGGAATATTTATTTATAGGAGTACATTAATCATAATAAACAATTTAATATATATTTAGCTATTATATATTATAATTTTCATTGGATATTTCACTATTCATATAATCAAAACTAAAATTTCTTATATTAGATGTCATTTCAAGATAATTTTTCTTAAATTTTGCAACTGAAAGAAAGTTTCTACGATTGCTTGGACGAAATTTATGGACAATATATACTTTTTGGTTTGCATGACTTTATTATAATTTTAATACATAAGTATATTTTAAAGAAAATAATTTACTATATTTACTTTGATTTCACTAATAATTTAAATATGAATACAGTTTCTTTTATTTTAAGTAGAATTTCATTTAATTAAGATATTATTTAAGTAAGTAAATACGTGTTCCATTTTTAACAAAAGTTTGTTAAAAAATATTGCATTTACAAAAAATATTGAATTTTTTAGAGATGTACTAATAATTAGCTATACAAACTTAATAATGTGATAAGATTTTTCGATAATTTAATTGCAATTTGTTATTTCACATTGAAGCTAAATTCATTTTCTTTTCTTATAAATATTGTTGCAGGTTTGCAAAGATAAGAAAATTTAACAAAACATATATTTTAAAGTAAAAATAAAATGCTGAAATGTCATATATATAAAGTAATATCAAAACAAATATTCTTACAAAGAAAGGAAAAGTATGAGAAAGAAAGAAACTTTGTGATATATATTATAAAGACCAGAATAAACAAAAAGTAGAATTGAGCGTAAAGTATTGAAAGAAAAACACATACGGAAATCAGCAGAACAATATTTCTAATGCAGGAACTTAGCTAAGGAGAAGAAATGAGAAATCAACATCTTTCGATTTTTATTTGTTCCTCAAGTTCTGAGAATCTCGTTGCTAGTATCGATTTCTCATGCATAACCTTTCGAATTGTGCTGTCCTTTCCTTTGCTGGCCATACTTGTGATAATAAACTTTAGTTTTTCTTCTGTGCCACTTTCTTGAGAGAAATCGATACGATCAAATAGCATAACAATACTTTTATGTGCTCTTTAGGAAAAGCAAACGTATAAATATATTGAATCCTAGATAGACAGAGTAATTATTTTACCTACTAGCTATGTAATATATTTTGGAAAAAAAATGTTTTCTCATAGTTTAACTAAATTGCTCAGTAGTAAAAAATTAAGTATGCATTAATTTATTTGTATGCTCTCTTATCAGTATGTAATACAAATATCTTAATACAATCACATATACATATGATGAGCAAATTAATAAAATAATAAATGTCCATGTTCAACATGTACCATATATTCATATATTATTTGATTGGAAATGAATAATAAAAATGTTGGAAAAGCTCCTGTTGCTTAAGTATATTCTTACAGGCGAATGATGGTTAGTTTCTGGATGTATCTCTCGTAGATATACAAATAGGCATACATTTATGTGCGGGTGTTATATTCGTTATATAACATGCCTAAATATTGTGCACATTATTTCAAGCAAAAGATGTGATAAATCAGTGACTTCACATACATTAAATTAAATATAAATGAAAAAGAAAAGAACTGAAAGAGATTTATTTATAGGAAAACAATTTATTTAAAATACTTATTTTATAGGAAATATATTAAAAGTAAGTGCAAGAAGTTCCTGATAAAAAACATAGGAACATGAAACATTAATCTTCTTCTCATTGAAATAATACTCAAAACTAAGCTAAATTTCCCTCTAGAATATGTTGAATTTGTTTTGCCGTTCAACGAAAAAATGAATACACAGTCACAAGTAAAACTTTGACATAAAATTCACAAATAGAAGCATAATTATTACATAAAGCTAAATATTATATTAAAAATGTAAATTAACTGTTAAAAATCAATAATTTTTCTGTTATAAACTCCCATTTTAGAAATTAGATAGAAAATCAATGCTATACCTATTCGTCGGCCTTGAAACAATGTTAGGTTAAAGTAAACCCCAGCTCTCCGTTAACTCTCCATTCTTTGATTCGATTGTTTTGGTTTTAGTTCCCATCTTAAGACTGGATGTTCACAGCGGTTCAGAATACATCTAGTCTGATTGGCTCTCGTAAAGAATAAATTACCTTTGAGAGTCAAAAAAATAATTAAATAAAAAATTAGAAACAAATAGTTATTAAAATATTCTCCAAGGAAAAACACACTGAAATGAACTTCCTCTTTTTCATTTTCAAAAAGGCTTCAAATATTTCACTGCACTTCACCTGACATTTTAACTATTATTAATATGTATCATTTACTTTGACTTTGTTTCTTTGGTAACTAAAAAAAAATTATCATCAGAGTTGTTACAAGCATTTACTTTTCATTCAGCACTTTACTAATTGTCATAAAGTGCGTGATAGTTAGGAAATGCAACTATTGGCGAACTGTTGAATCTTTCATATGGAGAGTTTTCAGTGGATACCTTTTTACATTGTTATGAGAGAGCAGATATTTAAGCTAAAATGGGTACTGTTGGACCGTTAGACATACATAAATCATTGACTCCTTTGAAGCTGTTTGCAAAAGCCGAAAAATCTGTTCATGGTATTTAAAAGATGGTAAACAAGGAAAGTGTTCAGGAGGCATATTATTCCTCAAGGGTTGTGAGCTGGACCAGATGGCCATCATCAATCTTATTTGTGGACATTTGAGATCTATGTCCAATTCATTTAGAAAGAGATTTTTCCATCCTGTTTGAAATGTGTTCCTGTTCGGGGTTCTCCTGACCATATTCAGGAATTTCTTGAGCTTTCCTGAATTGATCTTTTCACAAGCCCTATTTTAATGTCAGATTTCCTACGAGTGAAAAATTTCATACATCTGATTTAGCGTTACTAAACACTGAGAATATGTAACAAGAACAAGTGTTCAAGGTGCTTAGGAATAAATTCTTATGTATGTTATAATTTATTTATGCAGGGTAGAAACGCTGAAAATTGTTAAGCAACCAACACTTTGATAAATACGCATGCATAGTAGAAACTGTACACCTACATTCCATTGTTCAACAGAAGTGGAATTTAAGGTTGGAATATTTTTTGAAAAGCATGATGTTTGTATTACTTCAATCATTCAATATCATATAAATCTGAGCCTGAGATTTTTCCGTCCTAAGATAATATGGTCTTCCAATTATAAAGTATTGAAAACTGATCTTATATACAACGCCAAGATAATCAAGGAAATACTTTTATTATTAATTTTCAAATTTTAGAGACAAAGCCTCTAAAATTCTGCATGAATTACAGATGCAATAATCTTTTCACTTTGTGCATGTAATATTTCAAATTCAGTTTTCATTGGAGGCAAAAATACCAGTTAATGAATAATATGGATTTATCCTTTCATTATGTAGCAATCATCATTATGTAGCAATCATATTATCTTTCATCATTATGTAGCAATCATATTATCTTTCATCATTATGTAGCAATCATATTATCTTTGAAACTCTTAAATCAAATTCCAGGATATCAATCAACATTAGGCGTTATTATTATAAAGCTTTTAAAAAGAAGGCGTTTCATCAGATAGCTGAAATATATCTCTTTTTCTTATAAATCTTATAAAAATATTGCCTAATTTTTAATCAGCAGTTTGAAATCTGTGGTCAGCAATTGAAATACACTGCTAGCCAACTAAGTTCAACAGCTAGGAAGACAAGAGATATCACAGATTTTTTTTTGTAGTTAAAATGTTGAAAAATACATCAAATGGTTAAATTCAAAGAATTGTGTAAGTTTGGTTATTGCCGAAGTAAGTAGACAGATTAGCCACCCTTCTTCGAGATCATCTCTGCCACTTGCCTCGACATTAATTCAAAGAGACTTTGGATGTGTTTTTAGGGTACAGCAGACTAAGCAGCTTCCAAACGGAGACAAAGTTGATCTGGTATAGTAGCTGGAGATGTAATCAGGGTCAATCGTTGAGCAACCATGGACCACATATTTTCTATCGACGAAAGATTCAGAGAGAGTGTCAGCAAGGGAAGCAAAGTAGCCTTGTGATTGATGAAGAAGCCTTGGACAATGGGTGTCACTTGTGGCTGTGCATAATCCTGTTGAAATATTGATACCAAAAAGCCCTGAAGGTAAAGAAGGACAACTGGCTCCTATACCTCAGAAATGTAGTGCTGGCTGTTTAAAGCACCGGCAATACGTACTAGAGGAGTGAGTGAGAGTGATATCCATTAACACCTTATACCATAATAGCCTTTGCAGAACCAACATAACGCAGCGGTTCAGCATTCCCTATCCGTGTTATCTCCAAATCGAATGCGATCATCGTGGGGTTTAAGACAGAAACATGACTCTTCAGTAAAGACAATTTTATTTCACTTTACCAACCACATCCTTCTTTCACCACACTATTACGTCAATGGTAGACAAAATAATGGACGTCTTACTGACCAGCGACTCTGCTGTAAATGGCTTCAAATGGTCTGCGCAGACACTGCATGTTGCATTACAGACTGAATGTGCTTTGCTACGGTTTCTGATATGGCCAAATATGATCCATCACTGCCATACTCATAATTTGCCTGTCATCACGTGAAGTGGTGCACTGAGATGGATGCGATCATACTCTTTTGCATCCTATGATCACATATCCGCATTACAGTTGTTTAATTTCGTCCAACATGACAACCAATTTCCCTGAATGGTAAATCCAGAACCGCGGTAGGCCACTATCTTTCCTGCGTCGAACTCGGATACTTGATCAAAAAAATAATGCTGTTTTCTACGAGGGATAATTGATCGTTTTCTTAAACCACAGGAAAAACTCAATATCCGAACTTGAAACTGTTAAAATCTCCAAGCCTTAAATAGATTTTGAAGTGTCACCACAATTGCGTGGGATGTGCACCTGTGCTGAAATTCTAATTATTTGCATATCTTACCTCCTCTAATGGATACTATAAATTTCATGTTATGTAAATGCTTCCTTTAGGGTTGTTGCATTTACGATGGCCAGAGTGCAGATTAAATTTGCATTTACGTGTATAAATTCTGCTAAATAATAAGAAAATTATAGTTTTAAAATTAAGTAATTTAATTGAAAGATTTCATTAGTAAAATCTTTTTAAGCTAATTCAATAACAATATTTTTCTTATT
This sequence comes from Latrodectus elegans, assembly GCA_030067965.1. NCBI lineage: Eukaryota > Metazoa > Arthropoda > Arachnida > Araneae > Theridiidae > Latrodectus > Latrodectus elegans. Next base: position 53,725,803 of record CM057820.1, read on the forward strand.
TATAAAATCAATAACACCTTTATTCAAATTCACTTGATAAATTTCATTCAAGTTGTTTTCCTATATCTTGCATTTCTTTAACTTGACAAAGAATATGCTATTTACATGTTTGATATGACAAATATGATTCAATATGCACTTTTAGCCATAGGTTTGATTAAACTTGTTTATTAATTGACTTCTGGAAGTATTTTTATCAAAAGAAGTTTATAGCCCTACATTTATGGGATTAACAACCAATAATATTTAATGCAGAGCTTTTGTTTACAGCCTTTTCTTTTATTTACGAGAAAATTTATGAGAGAGTGCATTAATTATGTGTTAAACTTAACGCATATTTTTGAAGAGATAGCAACATATTTTCTCCGGGTGTGTACTTAGAGTAAAAATTATTCATTATAATTCTTCCACTGTTTTTATTCTCAAAAAACGCAGAAATAAAAAACAAAAGAAAATAACAAGGCAAAAATAATTACAATAAAAACACTGTTTTCGATCATTGATAAAAATAAAATTAATTTTCGATCAATATTTTTAAAATTATTTTGATTCCTTACAACCTTGATTAAAATTTATTACGTTATCACAAAAAAATTCAAGCACTTTTAATCTCGATTCCTTTTTTTGAAGTATTCAAAAGCGTATCAGAAATTTGTTTTTATTTTCAATAATCCGTCTAGGAAACTTATCAGGAAAATTTATGCTTCAGAATGATTGATGTGGGAATTAGAAAAAAAAAAATTATTATTTGTTCATAAAGAAAAATAATTTCAATTTCTTTCTTTAATACCTTATTTAAATGCTGAATATTGATGTTATTAAAATGAAAAGAAATAGAAAATAAAAATTTAAGGTAATAATGCATTGAAAATGAAGCTTAAAATAATAAAAATGGTGTTAAATGCAGCAAATAATTTTATTAATAGTAATAGTATAACATTAACAGAACATTATTAAAACAATATGAAACAATGAGAAATATATATACATATAATTTTGATTTCTCCTTCTGAATGGGTAATTCAATTACAATTTGTAAAATTATTGTTCATGGGAAAGTTAATACCAAGACTTTGCATTTATGTACAAACTTATTTTGATGACAGTTTATCACCAACATACTGTAATGAAATTTTTTAATACAATTTTATTACTGCAAGTTGATAATAAACTGTAATAAAATTTTGACCGTCTACTTAGAAGCTCATTATTACTCATTTTGCGAAAAATTCATTTAATCTATTCTTGTAAGATATGGGATCTGAATATAATTATTGATGTGTAATACTAATTTAATCTATCATTTCATATTTATATGAATTATTTATAATAAAAATTATTTTTCTTTTTTACACTTGTTTAATCAATCTGATGTAACTGGTCTAAACTTTCAACAACAATTTGGGGATATTATCTATTTGCATTTCTTAACATATCATCTTACTTTGTTTTTCAAAAGCTTTTATTAAGTTTTAAATCAAAGTTCAAAGTTCTCTATTTTCTGTAGTGTTATTTAACACTTATGTATGAAGCTTTCCCAAGGATTCTTGACGCATATAAGTCAACAAAACATTTAGTAATGAATAATAGCTCGTAAGTTTGAGTTCTAATTTTGTTATCAAAATTATTTTTGTGACATCCATTTTCGGGACATCGTCACTTTGGTTTTAACAAAATTTTGTATGACTAAAAATGAAAAATTATCTATAATTTTAAATATAATATTTGCAATACAAAATTACTTTTCTTATATAATTTTGGGAAATCAATGCAAATAAACAAAAATATTCTGTCGTGTAATTTCAAGATTAAAAGTATTATTAAATGTTAACTTTTCTAATATGTATTTTATTTTGGACTTATTTTTCTACCATGTAATGCAAAATTACAACAAGGATGTATATATATATATATATATATATATATTATATATATATATATTTTATATATATATATATATATATATATATATATATATATGTATGTATATATAAATATATATATATATATATATATATATATATATATATTAATCCTGAAATAATGGCAAACAGATTCTTATTAACTTATGATATAAAAATATGTTTGTATTATTATGTATAATTAGCTCATAAATAAATACTTATTGTCTTCAACTGTTTTAATATGCAATTTTTGTATAAGCAAAAATTCTGATTTAAATCAACCTGATTTTATTTTTAAAATTTTATATATTTAATATCAAAAACTAATTTTCTAATGCGCTATTGGATTTTCTTAAATTCTGAAAAGAAAATTAGTTAGGATGTCTTAAGGAACTATCATAAATATTTTGTTATCCAATTCGATTCATTTTCTAGTGAAATGATAAAAACAGTAGAGAGTAACAATTTACCCCAAAAATTAAAAGTGAAAGGAATTACTTTTAAAAAGAAAATTCTTCCATTTACGTAATAATTTGGCTTTTTACATCGTGTTTTATAATTTAAATAATTTAACTTTTTTATTAGCACTTTTTTCTTTTTTAAGTGTTGTGCAATATACAATTGTGGTTTTAGGAAACAGTGTTTTTTCTGTCATTAAGTATAAATATCCTTTCAATATTAGCAAAAATTAAGTAATTTTATTAAAAAAAAATTACTGACTTTTCATTTACTAATAATTAAAATATCATTGGTCACGCTGAAAACGCTGAAAATTAAATATTCAGCGTTTCTAATTCAAATTTATTTCACCAAAATCTCTTTTTTGTTCGTAATTATGAAAAGTTATTAATTTAACACAATTTTCTTATAATATTATTATGAACTCTTATCTTTTATAATTATTTTATAAAATGGATTATTAAATTTAAAATTTGCGACATATAAATATTTAAATAATTTTTATTAATAATTCATATTTTATAATAAAACATTTATAATTTCATTTGCCCTTCAAGCATGTTAAACGAATTAAACTAAGCCTAAATTTAATATTTGTTGATTTTTTGTTTCCATATTTTGTGTGTGTTCCAAGAGCTTTTTTCCAAACTAATCCACATTTCATTTAAAATAAATTATCAATTGGAAATTTTAAGTCAAAGTAAAAAGTTATTAATAGAAAATGATGAACTGAACTTCAATTTCTTTTAAGAAATATTTATTTAATGAAAATGATGTAAAATGCATCAGTGAATAGATATTACAATATTGTCGTATTCACTTTTTGTTGAAGTATTTATTTTTGCACGTGATAAATAAAATTTTCTTAAAGAATTAGCCTCACACACTCATTTTTCTAATAAATATTTTTTTTAAATATTCGAAATTCATTTTTGCATGTATGAAAACTATTGAAACTGCCATTTTGTAATTAATATAGAATAAAAAGACATTTTTCAATAAATACTTAGATGAAGTTAATTTCAACTCTACGTTATATTTTGATATTCTAATGACAAACAATAAAATTTTATATTTACAACGTTAAAATGTCGCACTAATTGAAGTATGTTTGCTGTTCGAGATAATTATACTCTTGCAACGTTTAATACAATTTTAATTTAATGAGTATATTTTTTAACAAAGTTTAAATATTTATTATTTTTTGTACTAAAATAAAGGACAATTTAATAAACCTTAAAAAAGGATAGTTGTGACTTGGTTTTTAATCTCAATCAGAAGTTTTAACATTTTGTATCGTAAATTCTTTTATGTTAATGATAATAATGTTTCACAAAAAAGTTGTGAATAAAATATTCTTTTGATTATGGTAACGCTATGTAATATGGAGTTATTTGCATTATAACTAAGATAGTTTGGGTTCAATTTCTAATTATGACATCGATTTAGACATCATTCTTTAACTATTGCCAAACAATAGTTAAAGACGATAAACGAAACTTGAGGGAGATGCTTGGTAATTTTCAAGAAAAAATGTATCAATTGATTGTACTTCTTAATTCTTAGGTTTTTAATTCAATGATTTTAGATAATTTTCAATAAGTAATAGTCTAACTTGTGTAATGAGAAAAATATCAGACTTAAAATTCATAGAAAAATATTGAAATATATCATCCAAAATAATTTGAACTTCAATATCTAATTCCCCAAAGTATTTCTTTTTATCTGAAGAATATATTTCATAATTGGTATTACATTCGAATTGGCAAATTAAATAATTCAGATAAGCCATGATATATTTTCTCATTTTACTTGTGCTTAAAACATTTAATATATAGATTTGTTACTTTAAAGATTATAATTTACATTTCCATTACTATGATTGCTCAATTTCATGTTCCAAAAAGACATACAAGCATGTCTTTTAAAAATCTGAAAAAAAACAACAACAACAAAGTTTACCATAAAAAAATATCATAGTGAAACAACGAGTGAAATCTATATCAAAACAGATCTAATTCAGTATACAATAAAAAATTGCTTGTTATTGTAGAGAAATACAAATTGTACTGTTATCTAGTTTCATTGGTGAATGCATTTGTCTTGTCAACAGGAAATTAGGAAAGATAACGCTTCATTCTATTTATTCTGGTAATTCTAACGAAGTGTTTTTCTTTTCTTTCAGGAATTTGAGTGTCTTGTTATATAAGCATCGAATACTGCTAGAACGAGATTTCATTATTCTTTCCAGATCTATCTGCGCACGCCTAAGTACAGAATTAAGCATTGTTATATGAGAAAAGCTAACATGATAACTCATATTATGTTTCTATTGATATCACAAAATGTCATATATTCCACTAAAGGACAAAAGAAATATATTTCTCTTTTTCGTAAAAAGGCCATTTTTGTATCAAATAATATGTTGGTACTGATAGTGTAAAAATGCTTACCTTGATATATTGTTAATATTATAATTAAAGAATATTTTATGGAAAAGATGAATATTTATATCACATGCATCATTTATACGTGTGGTAATACATTGTGGTACAACAATCAAATATGTTTAATGCATTAACATATGTAACAAGTAAAAAGCATGCACTTCTAATTAGAAAAAATTAAACTTAAAAAATGCTCCAATATATATAATAGTTTAAAATATTGATATAACTGAAAATATATAGATTTAATCAGAAAAATGTAACATTTCACAATTGCATGAATAAAACACTAACGTAAAGATTTTTAGCATTTATTATTAGCTTGGAGACTCGAACTCTAAAATTTATAACTTAATTTATAAAAAGTGAATGGTATAATAATTGTAAAACCAAAACACAAATATCAGTTTGTTCTAAAATTTTGACTAAAATTTCAAATAATTTCCTGTATTCTTCTGTATAAGAATGATAGAGTGTTTCCCATTTTCCACCAACGATTTATATTTTAAATAACTTGATTTCATTACTACCAAATTTCTGATTTGTAATTATGAACTTACCTATTAAAGAAATATAATATTTTGAACTTTTTTAATTCAATCTGACCTCAAGTATCAAATTTCCTTCTGTTGATATCTTCTAGTTTAAATTTTTATCTTTTGTCATCAAGTATTAGGCAGCTATGCAAGTTGTCTTTGTGATTATTTCTTAGATTACAAGCTGTATTCACGTATCACAAAGTAAAACACTGGAATGCTCCTAAGATTGTGCATACAGAAAGTAAATCTTGCATGGTCTTAACTCAATAACTTGTTCATGGTCTTAACTCAATCACAGTGCAATTTTCAAGACAAGTTTAACAATTTCTAAATTTTATAGGAAAAATAAATTCTAGCAATTACAGAGTACTTATAATATCATTTGGATGTACATAAGTAGAATTTGAATTCAATAAATATTTTAATATTAGTTAACTATTTTGAAAATAAAAGTTAAGGAACAATATGCTTTTCAAAGTTCACCAGTTAGATTCTTATTAATGAATAGATGTTAAATTCTTATTAATGAATAGATGTTATTTCTTAATTATACCTTAACAACAGTAAATGATAATGTTTCAGAGGTGTAACCAGTTTTCCATTTGGTTTAAAAATATTTTATTTCTTGATATTGTCAAATATGCTAGTATTGCTGAAAACTTTAGTTGAAGTTGTTAAAAGTTTAGTTGAAGATGTCCAATTATTGTCTTTTATGCGGCACTTTGTCTTCGTTCTTTACAAATTTGCAATGTCCACTCAATGTCTTTCGTATAAGCTCATATAAGCTTCTCACAATCCTTGATGAAATGGAACATAATGCTGAATTTATAAAAAAAGTGGTACTATAGTTTATTTACTTTGTTTTCTTAGATATAGTTATACAGTTTAAGGTTGTTGTAAAGTAACATAAAGTAAATAAAGATTGTTACTAAATGTTTATATCTATACTTTCAATTTCTTAAAATTTAAAAAATTGTTTTTCCCATAATAATTTTAGTAAATTACATCATATTATTTAAACTTCTCATTCGCAAACAAATTTAATGAGAAGAAAACTTTCATCACTCATCCAAATCAAATAAACATCTAATTCGATTAGGAGTTGTGATTTACTTTGTGTAAAAACTCAAATTTTTCAAACTAAAAAAAGGAGGGTGATATCATTAAATCTCTCTCTCATTTCATTGAAAATGAAAAGAACAATAAGAAAATACTTAAATTTATATTGGTCCAAGTTTTTACATTTTTATATTCTTATAGCATATAAGCTATGATAAATAAGGATTTTTCCATTTTAAATCCCTGTCCTAGAATTTACCTTAATTATGAGTTCTAAAGATATATTTTTATTTGATATATTAATAACTCTATATTACTTAGGATTTCAAGGAGTTTAATTTTTGACAATAATGGCTGAAATATTTATTACAGATAATTTATTGTAATATTTAATATTTCATACATTTTTAAAAATTTTAACCGTATTAATATTTAAATTTTGTCAAATTTTTTATATTAATAACATTTTCTAAATATGTTCTAAACTATATAAGTTAAATTAATATATATGCTAATTAAATAAATTATTAATACATATTAGTTTGTAACAATATTATTAATTATATAAATATGAAGGCAATTCATCACAAATATATATATATATATATATTTGCCTTTTAATCATTTTAATATTTAAATCTTGTTGACTTTTATTTTATGCTAAATTAATAATGAAAATAAGTTTACAAGAAAACGTCTAAGGGCTTCTTAGGCAATATGATTTAAAGAAAGGAAAATAGCATAAGTATAAATATTTTACAACTTAAATATTAGGAAAAAGTAGTTACAACTTAAATATTAGAAGAAAACTATTAGACAAGTTATTTCTGAAGCACCATAATTGTTTATTTCTATGTAAGAAGATTGACAATTAAGTTGTTAATCATTTTGTGCTATTTCTATTATAAAACTGAAATTTGGGTTTTCTAGTGAAACTGTAATTGGAAATCGGATTAAAGGGGAGAAACGTCAGCTCTGACAGATCCCCAAAACTATTCCCCAAGATGAATATGCATTTGGAATTACATCACAAAATTAAAATGAAGCTCTAGAAAGTTTGTCTACAGATATCTATATTAAAGGTATAATATTTGTCTATATTGGTTAACGAAGATTACCTTTTCTGATTTGAAGCTTTATTTTTTTCAATTATATCAGATTATTTGAAGATTTTTACAAACTATCGTAAAAGACTTAGAAAGTAGTTGGCAGACCCTCAATACTTTCAACAACAAATAATTTATGCAATAAAATTGCAAATTTTAAAGGAGAAGAATTATAAAGTTTATTTTAGTTACAAGCACAAAATTTCATTTATATTCAAATATATCCTAGAATTCCTTATTAAATTAAGTTCATTCAATATATATAAATACACACACAAAATATATAGACAATATACTTCTAATATTCACATAGAATCTAATATTTTCATAAATTACAGTTGAGTACAAAATATTGAAATTTCTCTGTTACCGTTAAGAGTTACATTTCCAAATTTTATCTAAAATTAGGAAAATGTAATTTATAATATTATATAAAAATCTCCTCTAGCAAACAATAAAAACCTATAGTAATTTGATTTAGAAATATAACCGAATTTATGTAAAGTAAATTAGGATGATTATATTTTAGAAAATTATATAATTCACATAAAATAAAATTCCACTATTTAGAAATTTGGAAATAAAGACAATTTGCAATGTATAAATGAACAAGAAAAATTTTAGATATGCTACTAGTTAGAATAACAAAGTATAAATGAGAAAGAAAAAAATTGAATAGCTGGAATAAATGAACAAGAAAAATATTTGAAATATTCTACTGGTCACTCACAAAATGTAACAACCATTGAATTTACATTATATAGTTAGGTTATTGTAATATGCAAACCATTATTATTGCAATGTATACATACCAACAACAGTAGTGTTACCTATATGCGCTATACAAAGGAATAAGTTTTATTGCTTTAAAAAACAGAAAATAATTTTCTTTTTAGGAAGAGTAGAGTAAATTGCTTAGCCATGCTTCATAGAAGAGAGTTTTAGCAAGATTTTGAATACAAATGATGAAGAATAGTTGCCAGTAGTGATTATGGATAAGCATTCAGAGAAGTCGTTGATTGTTCTAGATGAACATAGCAATTGTTATACAGATTTGTAATCTTTGGTTGCAGGAGTAAATAACTAAGCTATGGAGCATAACTCATCGATTTCGTTACAGCGCTGCAGGGGATGAAGGCATATAGTTTATAAAAATGATGGATATCTCAGCTACATAACGAATCACAACATAATTCAATTAGTGTCGTATGCATCATATAGACAATATTACTAATGAATTACTTGTCTCTGCTATGGTAGTCACAATTGAGACTTGATTTACCATGGTGAAATATTGACGAACTATTGCGTTAGGTACCTCCATACTAGTAATGTAATTGGTGTTATGGTTTAGAGTGATATTGAATTTTATTTATGAATCCCTCTACTGCGCATTGACGAGACACTAAAAAGCCTCTTCCACATTTCTGAAGCGATCGTACTCATAGTTCTCTCTCATTTTAAAGCTTGCCATTAGACATAACTCACCTAGATATCCACAATTACGCATAGACCACAATGTTCTAGATTTCCTAACCTATCAGGTTTAATTGCCTCCTTGAGCTGGTTATCGCTTCAATCTATAACTAATCAAAAAAGGATGTCCAATATTTGTACAACAAATGGCATGAATACACCACCCTGTAAACGAATACACGTTCTGTATCAAATCTAGCAATATATTGAAGCCACATAAGCAGCTATACCTCATGGATACATAAGAAATGTTTTAGGATCAATTCAGAAGGATATCTAGAGGTTTTATCTAGCAATGGAGTTGGCACTCACTATAGATTTTGCTATAATTCTCACTTTACAAGAGGCTCTTGAATTTCACTCATTTGACGTTTCTGTATTTTCAAAAAATATAGATAAAAATTTAAAGATATTTTTTAGAAGAAAGATAAAATTCAGTTAAAATTTTAATGCAAAAATTTAATTGAAAAACTAATATTCAAAAAAGAAACAAAATAAAGTTCACAGTCGTTAGTTCAATTTTGTCTACAAAAATGTTTTATTAGCAATATTCAATATCTATCAATGTAACTAAAATTTTAGAATCTACACTACAAAAAATATAAATTAATGAAAAAAAAATTAAAAAAGCATCCAAGCATTTATTTTCTTTAACAAAATATTAACTTCTCCAATATCAGTGAGTATTCAATTTATAAGTGTAAATAAACAATATTCATCATCTTAATAAAAAGTACTTCCGACACTTACAATTTCTATTATATTCAAACTACAATTTCTTGAAGAAAGCTTGATTTTAAATGTTAAATGTAGCTAACTCAATGAAACACAACATTTAATAAATTTTTGCTTAAGAAACGTATATAAATTTCAATGTTAAAAATTAATTACCTAAAAAAACAAATGAAATATAAACAATATTAATCAGAATGTTATGTGTTTATTCCTTCAAAATTGATACTTGATTATCATGAGTGTTATATTAAATAAAAACAAAAACAAACTGAATATTCAGAAGTATTAGATAGCTAGTAATATTTTAATCAATCATTTATCTTAATTTGCTGATAAAAAGTTAAATTAAAGCAGGAAAATTATTATCCCAGATAAAACACTTTTAAATATTATTAATAAAATCTAATAATAATAACAATAATATATATATATATATATATATATATATATATATATATATAAATATAACACTTTCATAGAATTTGTTATTTTATTTTCATTGTGAGAGATGAGAGCTATTCTGAATAAAATAATACATCTTTCTCTCTAAATACTGTTGCAAAGTTATTGAACAATATGTTTTCCATGTATATTTGTCTCCCCATGTAATGGATGGAGATTCAAAATTAAAGTCTGCTGAATTTGAAAACAGGATATGTTTGATTGTTCAAATATTTGTGTCTGGATCTTTTATTTGTTATACAATAATTCTACATTCAAAAATATATATCTAGGTTTTTCCAATTTGTATTTCGATGTATGTTTTCCTATATGTATATTTATATCTATATCTATCTATCAATCAATCAATATATATATATATATATGACATAATATAATATATTAATGAAATTTATCTGCTATAAATATTTTCTCTAGATTATAATATTAACATAATATTAACATTTTACGTTTCTTATAAAATAATATAGTTATGAATAAAAAATATTTTTATCTCATATTTGATAGGAAGTTTTAATATCAAAATGATTTTTATTCAATATTTAATAAAATTAATAAGATTTTCTATACTGGATGTTAGAAACAGACGTTATAGAAAATATTATTTGAGTTTATAGTTTGAAGAGGTTGAGGCTCTTTTTTCACAGGAACTAAATGGCAATGGAAAGAGCTAATGAAACTGATAAATTTAAATAACATCCATTCATAAAACCTCAGAATAAATGATTTGCAATTATTTAAAGATAAAGGATAAACAAAAACAATGGAAAAGATTAGTAATCTATTATTTAACTTGAATAAAGAAACGAGCTAACAACTTTAACTTAAATCGTTCAACGCTATAGAATATTTGTGTTTACAGCTCCAAAATTTTCGAACCAACTTATTCAATTCAAAATTTAAAATTGAGTCTCACAGTTTAATATTTCCGGATTCCATAAATAAAAAAAGAGAAAAAATTAGTATGATTTCTTTTTTACAAATGAAAGGGGAATGGTGAGCTTTGACAAACAAGAAATACATCTGTTAAATTAAATTACTTTAAATAAACTTTTGTTCAATATTATAGCAACTGAGTGATTAAATTATTATGTGAAATACATAAAATTTCTGTAAAACATTATGTATTTCAAAAAGATAATATATTGCAAAAAATAAGAAGAAATTGTTCGTTGTCTTCTAAATTCATAAAGTAAAATGATAAATACTACAAATTAATAAATTACTTTCAAAAATTTGATAGAAATATAACTTCTTTTTCTACTTCAATATACTATCCATGCACGAAGTAAATATATCAAAGTTGTAATGCAATAAACTTTGTGTATTAGCAAATAGAATGAAGGTGAACCATAATTTTTTTAATACATATTACACTTTAATATATAGATTAATTTGGATCCTTACTTTTTTTTAAATAAACATAATCAATTTAACACCATAGAAGCTTGAGTGCTTGCTCAATCCTTTGATACTTTCAACAAATTCTACGTTAGATTATTAGATAATAGTCATATTAAGTATTCAAAACTTGCGTGTGATAGCTCTTTTAGAATAAAATCAATTTGAAGTATAAGATTTATGTGAATTACATCGGAAAAATGTTATTAAAAGAAAGAATTGCACTGTATCAAGAATCACAAATCGAAATTCCATTATTAAGCCTTAAGTTGGGAATTCATGGGTTTCTTATAGGTAATTGAGCAAAGATATTTGCTAAAAAATGTATTACGTTATTTCAACTGTTCAGCTTTTTTGAAAGAGTTAATTAGTTTTTAGTTTTCAAAAAAAGAAATTTCTTTTTAACTCCAAATAGAGAGATGCAAGGAAAAAGCAGATACTAAATTAAAACCATTTTAAAAGTAATGGTTTTAATTTAGTATTTAGTTTTTCCTTTTATCTCTCTATTATTAAAGTTCTATGCAAGTGTAATTGAGAACAAACGAGTAAACTATAAATAATGTTCTCAAATATGAAGCGAAAATATGAAGGGGGATTCACAACATGAAAATTTGTTTAAGGGTTATTATAGCAATTATAAATGGATAATCGCATTTTTCAACTAAAACTGAAGAGAGACTGTCAGAACACATCTGACATATCCCTTACCAGATATAAAACAGTATAGATAATCATTTGGATTTCTTCTAATCACAAATTTTGATTTCTTAAAACCATTAGATTTCTAAAAATACTGCCATTCTGAGTTTATAATTATACTTTACCTGTAATTACAGCATATGTGTTTTCCTATAAGCATTTTCAAATAATTTTATTGGCAAAACTCTTTTAAAATGTTTTTGCTTCATCAAATGGAAAATGTTTTTCATGATTTATTGCTTAATATCCACTTAAAAATTCATTGAAAGTTGATAAATTCTTTTTGCCCATCTCTTTTGATTCTTTTATTTCTTTTATATAAACACACATCCTTTATTATTTCAAATTATTCGCAAGCATTTTGTAATCTGTGAACTATCTTAAAAATATCAAGAATTAATTAGCCCCAGTTTAAAAATTAATTTATGAATGAGATATTCATATATATTTGTCTACAATAATGTCAGAGTACTTTAAATTATAAAATCTCGCCACTCTATTGATATACTAGATAAAATTAATAAATTCAGCATTATTTGTATTATTCATATTTAATTCAATATTTGGTTGTAAATGCTTTATTGTTATCACAGATTTGTATTTAAGAAAAAGCTTTGAAATATCTTTATTTCATTTATATAACTAAAAACTTCATTTATATAAATAAAAATTTATATACTTATTAAATTACTGCAAAAATGCAGTAATTTAATAAGTAGATAAATTTTTCATAACCATTTCTCCCAAAATACACATGCTTGTAGTTTATTTTCATCGTCTAATATTATGCTTTTTTGTGCAGTAAGATTTAAGTTTTGTATTATGGGCTTATTTTAAAATATTTAACAATATACGTAATAAAAATAAGTCAAATATTCAATATAAAGCCATAATAAAAGGCAAAACAAATAATATTTTGATGTGAAATTTTAAAATAATTTAAAAAACATTCAAACTTTTGAGCTTAATTTTAAAATGGAACAACAAAATTATATTCGCTTATGAAAGCATTAAATTTTTCTAGAAAATTACATTTTCCTTTGAAAAAAATTTAAAGTGTCATAAATCTAAGTAGTGTTTCCTCATTTTTGTCTATTTAGTTTTAAATCTTCTTCACATTTCTTTAATTGAGGTTATAAAGCAATTTCTTTTATGACATTGTGAATTGTTTTAAAACTTAGTTTGTGCTGACATTTTCTTCTTTAGAATATTTTTTGGAGGAAATAGGCACACTTTTAGAAAAAGAAATTATGGCCAGAAAAATATCATTAAACTAAGAGCAAAATAATTTATAAGGTTTAAATGTCTTTTTTAATGGAAAGTGGCTATTTGTAAAAGCTACTAATTTTTAAATAAAAATAAAATAGTGATATTCCTGTTTATAATAAACATAAATCTTTCGGATTCAACTAAGTATTTTTAATGGATAAGTGTATCAACTTCATTTAATATCTTTTTCCTTCTCTGGCGGAATTTTTTTATAAAAAAAGTGTATAAAATAAAAAGTACGTAAAAGATTTCCCAGATATATTAGTGGATTTATAATATGATGATTTCAATATATTTAGCATCTTTTTTTGTGCTTATTAAATCAAAAAAAGCTTATAGAAACATCAGGAAAGTAATTAACATAAATCAGTGATTATGGCTTCAGGTTTTATAATGTTTTAAGCTGTCTAGCTAACTAATTAGCTTCCTTATTTGTATTTTTCAGTTTAAACTGCATAAAAATGAAGAGTTAAGCATTATTTTTTGTTGCGATTATTTGCACGTTATTTGGGATCTTAATTGAAGAGGATGTTTAGAACTACATTAAACTAGGAGTGAAGATTTATTTGATGCTTCTATCTCAATGCAAATACATAAATTTAAAAATAAAGTATTTTTCTATCAAGTAAGCAATATAATGATAAAATATAAATTAACTTCTAAGTTCATTCTGAGATATACTGATGGTCATTAGAATTTCAACACCAAAAGTAAATAAAAATGCTTATTGTACGTAAAAAATACGGCACAATTATTAAGCAATTAGATATGCATTCAGTTCGAGGCTTGAGTTGTAGTAATAAAGTTAAAAATAGTTGCCTCATTTTTAGATGAACCGAGTCTTACTTGGTAGTAATAGAGAAAAGTTGAATATGGATAACAAAAACAAACAATTCATTCTCGCTTCTCAATTTCTATATCACAGTTTATGGATCTAATAGTAGCTGAGATTTACAGGTCAATCTTTCAGTAACCCATGTTCATATGTTTTCAGTTGGTGAGTGTTCAGGAGGTCGTACAGAATAAGATAACAATCAAATGCACATTGCACATGAAAAAATAAGTTTATGCTCTTATATAATATTAAAAATTAGAAAGTCAAGCACAGATAGGCGAAAAATCACAAAATTTGAGATGTCATAAATGTATTGATTGAAAATCGGATTCCCGTCAGTTTTAAATACAGATTGCACTTTCGACTACCCAATGGCTGTTAATACCATCACAAATTAAGGAACAATTTGGATGTCTGTTAATATATAGATACATTAGAATGAATGTAATCTGAGAAACTGTAATCGAAACGAATGAAATAACTATTTTTTATAACGTATCAAATTTGGTCTGATTACAAAATAAAAAAAAAAAATTTAATATGAATTTCTGATTACAAAATCAGATTAATTCTAATCTGTAGGTCTCAATAAAACTCAAATAAATAAGATTAATAATGCTATCGGAAACCACAACTCAGCAAAAGACGCTGAGCAAAAGTACCAAAAACAATTTTGATATTATAAAGAGCACGAACAGAAATTTACATCATCTGTATTTAAATGTAAAAATGAATTATTTTATATCTACTTACTTTGGAGAAGATTTTAAAGAAGAAAGAAATCAGTAGCGAGAATTCTTGTCATGGTGCTTTGTCAAAACAAGAATATAAAGCATTGATTTTAAGTATTTTGATAAAGTGACCCTTTAATGAAATAAAAAATTTTAAAAAACATTTATAATTAAAATTTTAAGATTTTATAAAATAATTTTTATTAAAGCCATCGTACTAAATTTTTTTAAAGTTTTTAAAAACGTTTCCAGGAGTCTTAGTATAAGTGATCTTTTAGGGTAAAGTGAGATAAATACATGGTTTTAATCTAGTATGTATAGTTGTGAAAGCAAATTATGGTTAATATACATTAAGTACACAGTCTTCGGAGAGTAATTTGCTTAATTAGATATTAAGTCATTATTCACTTTGGATTAAGCAACATAATAAACAATAATCATTACAATAAGGAGCCCTACAGCATCATTTTACTTAAGGTATTCTTTTATAAGCTTAAACTTTGTGTATGTTGTTAAATTTTTATTACTCATTTTCTTATAAATCTGGCACTAAGACATTTGCAATCATCAGAGGTATTATAATAATATTTTGTTATAATTGTGTTATAAAGTTTTCCTAAGAAAATAATTATCTCTTTACTCTCATAAAAATACTTACTAGATTTGGTCTAGGAAACAATATAATAACTGGTGGTGAATAATGTGTTTTCGTTTTCTGAAGATTCTTCTGCCAAGGAGAGTTCTCGAACACGTGTTCTCTCTCTTGTTTATAAAAATATCTTATAGAAGCTAATACATGTTGGACATTGTAAATTTAACAGCCGAAGAATTACAAAAATCTGTTTGTTAGAACTTTAGCTATACTGTGTCAAAATGAAACCATAATGAAATTTTCCTTAATTGAAAAGCAGTAATTTTTTAAGACGTTCTCAATACATTACATTTGAAAATGTTGACATCTAGGTGATTATTTTCCTTAGGTACCTGAAAATCTCCTCGTAAACATATTAAATATCTTTCAAGAAATACAATTTTCAGTATGCCATTTGATGCAGGAGCTAAAAAATTAATGTTTCAAAATCATATAACGAAGTTAGTATTTGTTTTTCTCATAAATATGAGAATTAAGTACTTCTTTAACAGATTGCAAACGTTAACCTTCGAAGTAAATTTGACGCCTATATCTTAAACTATCACTATTTCCATATCATAAATTAACCTACTATGCATTTTTCATATAATTTTCCCTTTCTCTAAAAATCATAATAAAAATTATTCAACAAGCATCATTCCTACTCATATTCACATTCATATCATATACTAAAGTATGCATTTTATTAATAAACTTTTTATTAATCTTTTGGAATATTCTCAATTTCAAGGTTTGATAAAATATATTAAATAACTTATAGTTTCTAAGTTACGAAAAGATGTTTCCTATAATTAGGGTATTAAAAAGCTGCTGAATTGGAAAAAAATAATAGTGAGTTCGCTTATATATTCTTACAATGTAGATCACAGTAAAAATTACTGGTATAAAATTAAAGAATTTCCTTTTTTATGTCCACTTGGAAGTACAAAGGAATGTTTACAAGCTTTTAGAATCTCAACATAATAAATTCACATTTT
Organism: Latrodectus elegans; assembly: GCA_030067965.1. Lineage (NCBI taxonomy): Eukaryota > Metazoa > Arthropoda > Arachnida > Araneae > Theridiidae > Latrodectus > Latrodectus elegans. The sequence continues at coordinate 53,742,554 of CM057820.1, forward strand.
TAATAACATTTAATAAAATTTTAATTTTCTATTAATAGGCATTCCAACAATCTTCTTCTGGGATTGATAAACTAATAAAAGCGATATTGAAAATTTTAATAGTATAATAAAAGTGCTTTGTTTAAGGATCTTTTCATATAATTGCGCAAAATTTCTATTTAAAGTCATTAAACTTAAGTTTATATAGAGCGTCAGTGATAAATTAATCTATTAGTTTTATAGAAAGAAAATTATCTTTAAAACTTAATTTTAATAATAAATCTTATCTGTATGATAACACTAAAATAGTTTTTTAGCTTATAGATGTAATATAAAAAATTAAGACAATGATGAATAGAAAATCTAGTCAGTAAGTTAACTTATGTAAGTTAATTTTATTAAGTCAAAATGTGGTCTTAAATTTGATTCCAATTATACTTTCTTTAGTTACAAATAAAAAAGGGATTTTATTTTTTATTAATTAGCCATTAACATTTAATGATTATTATATATATATATATATATATAATATAAGTATTGATATATAATGAATATTATTTCTAAATAGTAGGAATACAGTTATCGTTTTTACTGAATATTAAGTCTAGTTCTCAATCAGCTATCCTATCTTAAATGTGCCTCTATGCATCACCTGCATCATTGGACGACCATTGGGGATAAGACAAGTTTGAATATTTTAGACCTTGTAACATGCCTTTGTACTAAACACTATTAACATTTTCAACGAGTTTCTTCCCATGTTGGATTGAGTGGTAATAAAATTGCAGATAGCTTGACCAAGTCTGCCACTGCTGACAACTTGCAGGGCAGCGCTATTCTAACATTTTCGGTAATCTCCACTTTATAAATGATGTAATTAAACGCATTTTGGAGAGATCCGCCAGCCCACTCTTGGTATTTTGGGAAAAAACCTCGTTGATGTCACCAGCTCAGTATCCCTAGGATACAGCAAACTTCTCTTTCACGTTTTTGGAGTGGCCACATTAGGTCCCTCTCTTTTCAACAGGTCCAGAAAGACTTTATGGGGTGTCAGTGGTGTAATGCAGACCAGGCCTTCCCGAGACATATTCTTAACTGTCTGAATTTCATTTTGAACGAGGTTTTGGAGAATCCTATTTTATTTTTAGACTTTTTAATGACTTTTGGTTTTATGGAGATGGTTTAGCTTAACTATACCATCTGGGATTAGAAACAACAACAACATATTTTGAATGTTTATTTTTTCTATGCACAAATTTAGGATGAATATTAATAAAGCATAATAAGGAAACATTAATATTATTTTTTGTACTGACATGGTTTGATACTTTCTTTGAGCTCTTGCTAACTGCAAAAAACGAAAATGTATGCAAAAAATAAAAATTTAACAACAATTAATTATTCGTTATTTATGAACGTATGGAATGCTTGCACTGCCACTTAAAATAGTACTAAATAGACGTATATTGATTGTAAAAGGAGCTTACTTATTTACAACCATGATAAATCTTAAAAAAATCATTTATAATTTCAACCGTTCCAGAAAGCGAACTATAATTTCATATGAAAAATCCATCTTCATAATGTTAAAAAAAATAAGCTTGTAGAAATACGATTGTAATCCAACACACTTCAACCGTGTGTTTTAAAGAAAATTAAATAAAATAATTATAAAGGGACACACACACTTTCTCTCTCTCATCTCATCTTATAAGTACGTAATAGCAAAATTATATCATCAAAAGTATTGAACTATTTCCTTAAAATAATGGCACTTCTTAAAAAAATCACGTAAGATAAGAGCTTCATGATTTTTTACTATTACATATACTTATGAATGCATGCAGAATAATTATGGTTGTTTTGAAATCATAACAAAATCATAATGATTCTGCATTTATTCCTATACATAATTAAAATCATCGATTCGGGGTTTTAGAAACTAGTAGTTAATAATTTTATTGTTAATAATTTTTGCTATTGGAAAAAAAAAACGTTTTGCAAGAAATTTGAATTAAAATGCTTTTATTTTATTAAAGCACAATGTTTTATTAAAAAGATTGGTTTTGAGAGTTAATTTCCAAAATATATTGTTTAATTATTTAAGAAAAATCGCTGACCTATTGCTTTGTTTAGTTTGGTAGAAGATATAAAATGAATGCAAGAGATAAATTAATGATATATAGTATATACTACTGATCATATGTGTCCAGTAAACAGGAAATTAGGAAAAATTAAACCAGTTTTCATTTACTTTGGCAAATTGGCTTTGAACGATTAAATATTCATTTCTTGGCTGAATCGGGATTCATTTACATAGCAGTTACATATTAAATATCATAATTAATTTGGCCTTATGAATGGAATAAATGTTTTCCTACTTTTAGCTGTTATTTCGGAGTAACCGCAATCGTAAATATTTTCAACTTATTTGATTACTTTAGTCTCTGTTATAATTTGATTACATAACAAATAACTGTCCAAGGAAGATCAAACTTAGTTACCTTAGACTTTTCTTTTATACTTATGCTTTTCAATCAAAGTCTGAAAATAAGATGGAATATCAATATTACAATTTATTACTACACACACACTTACAGTGGAAATATTTTATATATTATCAGAGAGAACTTTTATGCAAACTTAATAGCTTCTCATATTTAATGAATTAATGGAACATTCATTTTTTTAACTAATCATGTGTTATTTTCAAATTAAAAAAGTATAATATTTTCCCCCATTTAATTAGTAATTAAATATAAAACTCTATCACTTGTTATTTTTATTCACAGCATATACTCAATTATTTCTTACTTCTGGAAAAAAAATAAGTAGAAAACAAAAAATGGTTTGACCTTAATTAAATATTGACATATTTATGATAAAAATCTAAAGAGTTTCTCTCTTTCCAAGTTAAAATCTGATATCTGTCTGTGAGGAAATTTTACCACAAATATTAATTAATTATTATATTAATAAGTTTTTATTTAAAAATAATTAAAATTTTTATTATTATCTTAATATAATCAATTTAAGAAATTCCTGGATTAAAATATCATGTTAAACTTTTGACAGTTTTTCGGTACAACAATTAAATCGATATGTGGATGCTATTAGATTATTCAAATAAGTATGGCATTCAAAGTACTGAAAGCAAGACGTCATGTAGATAAAAAAATCTACATAAATTTATCATTTTTTTGTGTTTAAGTATATACACTACTCAAAAAATTTGAGTAATATTCTAAATAGTATAAAATAGTGATACAAGTAAATTTTGTTTTAATATAAAATGGAAAACGAAAATCAAATGCAAATTTTTGTTGTTTTCAAATTTTACAGTATATAAATTTTGAATCTGGTGTAGAAGATAACATGATGTAGCAGAAGCGAATGCAGTTTGGCTTCTAACTTAATATAAGACAAACAGGAAAAATTTTTCAATATTCAGTAAGAGCGTTGTTTTAATAAGTGCAATTCCTTAACGATGACATTTAACCGAAACAGAAGCTTGTATAGTTGTTGTCCAGTTACAGAGTATCCAAACAATATTCGAAGTGGCAAGAAGCTATTGGAGTTTCACAAAATATGATTTCCAGGACAGGGAACAATATTTTGGACTCTAGAAATGCAAAGCGATGATCCGAAAAAGTCATAGACATGCAGCAATGCCCAATGATGATCGTTAATTAACGCTATCGTCTCGGAGACACAGAAATAGGAATGGCACTCTTCCTCAGTATCGCACCTATGCTACTAGTCTCTTACACTGGAGCAATTGGATGCAACAGAGCATGACTTAATGCCATAAAGGTGTCATTGTTGCTGGCAATTCGGATTTTATTTTTGTAACGTTGAATTGGGATTTCAAAAACGATTTTCTTCTAATAAAATGTTATTTTCAATTTATTTTTTACATATGAACTTATATTTTTCAAATGTTCAATGAAGCACAATTTTCTGCTATACAAAAGTCCTCGTTACTCCATAAAGCTTTCTACTTCTATCAATTATTTATCAATCAACAAACAAAAAATCTGTTTTTCAGATCAAAATTGACCTCAATATATTTTAATCGTTATGAATAGTGTATTATACAAAGCTAACATTCTAGTTACGGTTATAAAAAGTATATAGAGATAAAACTGATTAATACATTATGTCGTATCATAAACTATAATAAAGTAAAAAAAAATTAAACGTAAAAACACATGATTAAAAACTAAAACAAATTGCACAGTTGCATCTCAAAAATTTCAAAAATATTTATTGAAATAATAACATATTTTGATATTTTTTAATCCCATACAAAAATCAAGAAACGGTTCATAACTTAAATTAATATGGTAATAAAAATATTGTTATAGTTAAAAATTTCTAAAATTAACATGATTTGTTCCAAACATTTATTGGTTATGTATGTCCATATTTTTGAATGCTAAATTCTACCGCTAAATATTAAAGGATTAATGTTTTAGTGTTGTGAGAATGTATGCGTATACATGAATAAAATTTTTCCCTTTCGAAAATGACGAATTGAACTGAAAAAGAAAATGAATATTTCTTTTTCATATAAAAAGAAATTTATTGATAAGAAATGTAATGATTAGATATTGAGTAAAACATCCTTCATTTCTATAATGCATTTCTAAATATAGTTTTAGAAAAATTTAATCATTGTGATTTATAATGTTTGAACATTTTTTTTTCAAAATTTTCCTTTATTTTGTGCATAAAATGTTTAAATAATGAGTACTTGATTTGTTCTTAAAAATAGATTGTTATCATTTCTGAAATATTTTTAATTTGTGTAATTTTTAATAGTTAAAAATGTTTATATTCTAGAAATTTCCTAAACAAATGAATATGACTTTTCAATTTATTTAGATTTCTAAATATAAGTAAATTGAGAAGTTATATTCAATTATAATTAATCTTACGATATACATATTATATTTTTCTGCACTTATATTTTACAATATATTAATATTTTTATTTATGATTTATTAACTAACATTATCTGAAATAAATGGTTTTGATTACAAAAATTAGAAAATTTCATTTTTAAAGTGACTGTTTTTTTATCAGTATCTTTTTGAATATCGAACAAGTGTACATTCATTTAGAAAAGACACTCTATGCTTTTAGAATAAAATGTCTCTTTTCTAACATTTGGACTAGATTAATAACAATAAATAAAATCAAAACAGTAATACATTTTTCAACTCTGAGTCACATACATCACTAAAACCTTAATGTTGGAGATAAAAAACATATTTTCTGATTTTTTTCATTTTGTAATAAAGGATGGATAGCTCGTTGAATTATATTAAAATTAAGAAAAGAATAAACAAATCACTTCAATTTTAGTAATTTAATTCAAAAGTTTATTAAAAAAAAACTTATCCAAAAATATGTATTTTACCATTCAAGTATTTTAATTATGTATAGTAAGCTTGTGTTCTAACAAATTTGTTCGTAAAATTATGAATTATTTTAAGAATTAGTGTAAAAATAGAAATATTGACATTGTAAAGGAAAGAAGAGCATACAAATTTTATATTTATTTAGAAATGCAAGTTATCTTTAAGGAAACATACATTTCTTCTTTTACGACTCATATGGAGAATGGGAAATTTTTCATGTTTGGAGCTACTTTTGGTAAAGATTCAAACTAAAGAACTTCTGAATTGAAATATTTTACTGTAAGCTGAAATATTTATGTTGAAAAAACTTGTTTCATATGGCGATATAATAATCATAAAATACAGTAGCCTGGTATCAAATAAGTGATATGTAGCTGCAGTGATTACTTAATAAAATGATATTAGTGATTACTTAATAAAATAAATAAATATCTTAATATTTTATTTCTTTATATAGAAATCAAAATATAAGATAATTTTCTTTGTTAACGAATCACAAATATCAGTGTATTATATTCTATTTTCTGTAACTGCTCCAAAATATTTAAATTATGTTGTTATAATTTACAAAATCTGAAAGGATTTTTAATTAAATGTATTTGTATTATATTTATTCAAATAACTTGGGAAGTAAGGTATTTTCATGTGATTGAACTTCAAAATAATATATTTTTAATTGATTTTGTAGTGATAATTCAATGTTTCTATGCGTAATTTTTAAATACATTTTTTTTAAAATAAGTTTTAAAGGGATAAAATATTTTCTATTGCTATGGTAGCATTTTGTTTTTGTTGAAATGGCCTATAACTTCAATCTTAGTAACTTATAACCTAATTTCGATCACTGTAAAATAACATAAGATACAAGATCTGTTTCTAATTTCTCTAGAAACCTCTGAAAACGTTTTCTCATGTGTGACGCATGATATTTATAAATGATGAAATCTCTCTAAAAACCGATGTGGTAACATATTCAGTGTGTTAATAGTTTTGTAAAATTTATATAATATAAATCTAGAGTATAAATTAGAGTAATTCATTTATGTACAATGATCTTATTAGTTGAAGTTATTTTCATTATTCTTCCAAAGAGTACTACAGAAAATTTAATCTTGAATTATGTAACTACGTATAGTTATAAACATGGAATAGAGTAAATCAACGGTAGAATAGCTATCTTCCAAATTGTTGTAAATCTTTTCTTAATGCTTGGAACAGTTTAAACAGTTGCCGCAACCAAAGAGCATTAATGCATTTCTGAAATTTTAGGTCCTCAAAAAGTAAAACAACTTTTGTCTGAAATGAAAAATAGAAAAATACATCATATGTATTTTATTAATTTTGCATATATATATGTATATATTAGCGTCAAGCATAATTACAGAATATTTCAAGCAAAACTGATAGTTGAAAAACACGTTTAATTTATTAATTCTTTAATTACTAGTTCTGATTTATTAAAATAAAATCATGTTTGTTTTTACCCGTTGCCCCGACTGTGACCATGTAGTGGAAAAGGCATGCCGTGGAGGCAGCTAAGACTTGTAATAGGTTGCTACGCTATTAAAAAAGAAGAAAAATATTTATTTTAACTTGTGCATGAAGTTTGAATGACATATATTTGATTTAGCTTCAAACTAAGAAAAAAGCATTAATCTATTAAAACAAACTACTATTCCGAAGTTATATCGTAAATAATATGATGATAATGGTTTTGAAATGAAGTGGCCATTATGGGCTAGGGCTTTGTTAGGTATTCATACAATTTCAATATTTTAAACATTGAGTTTTAGGAAATATTGAAAAGAGAATAGAAAATTACTCCATTCATCATCTTTTTGAAGAAAGTTTTAAGGCCTAATGGATAATAACTCTATATATTGCAAATTTTGATAATTTTAAAATTTTAAGCGTTAAATGGCAAATTTATTTTATTTGCTATTTAATGCTTAAAGTTTTCTAATAATTCAAAATTTTTAAAAATTATGCTAATGCAGAAATGATAATTTTAACAAACGATGGAAAAAGGCAAATATAAGTAGAATAAATATTGGTTTAATATGTTATTGTAATACACGTTAATTAATATTTCGCTTAAATACACCTTATTCATTCCACAAAAAATCTTCATAAATACTTCATATTTTTATATATTTATAATGTTTTTCCTTTAACTGAAGTTTGCGATAGAAACCATCTCGTTAAGATGAGATGATTTGTTCAGAAACAACTTTTTCAATAATTGTTATTGACTTGAAATTATTGACCCATAAACGAAGAGCAAACTTTTTCGATCATTCTCGAAAATTGTCAATCCGAGAAATGTATGTAACTTGATGCTGAGTACATACTGGTTGCAGTATGTAATCACTAAAATATATTTATCTTTATATGAGAGGGAAGATATTAATCAAAGATCTTAGAGACATTTTTTCGCTGTAATTGAAGAAGTTTATAATTCTTCACAAGAATTTGTGAAGACTTTCATGTCGTTCAAATAACAGCATAAAATGAGAATAACTATATGCTTCCATTAGCCTAATTGTTATAATAATTATCATTATAATAACTATTATTATTTATGTGAATTAAGCATGAAAATCTTTCAATTTTCTAAAAATTTAAGTTATTATTAATTGCTATAACATATTATTTAATATATTATATTAATAGAGAGAAAAACTATAAAGGTATAATTTAGTTTTATAAATGTTAAACGGGGCATATTTAAATAAATGATTTAGACACCTGAATTCCACCTTATAAAAATGTTTTGCCAACGAAAACAAATGTAAACTCAGTTAAAAAATACAATATTAATAAGGATTTTTTTCGATTCATTCAAAAACATTTTATATGAGTCAGGTGGTAGATTTATTCTGTTCTACTTGTTTATTTAATATATATTATTATATTTTGAAAAATATTTTAATGACTAACGTTGATATTCTTCATTTAATTATTAGCCATTAAAAATATATTAGAAATATTTGATAAAATTATTTTGTGAGGAAGCATTTGTGTTACAATAGTAAAAAACTAGAACTATTAAAATTGTATTTTATGTGAAAACATGGATAGTACGTATTTTATTAAAATATATTTTTGAGTATTCTTAAAACTGAACTATATTTGGAGACATTTTGTTATAGATAAATGTAAAGTACATGGAAGAAAAATTATCCGTCTTATTAAATTCAATGCACTTCTCCCATAATAGGATTGATTCTTTCCATTGATTAATTGATTGCTTTTACTGAAATAAAATGACTAGAACTTTTATAAAAAAAATAAATGTCTTCTTTAAATTATTTGGCAGATAAGTAACCTTAAAATTCTCAGAGCCAAATTAGTCTTTTATGTTGACTGTTGATTTCAGAACGTTTGCAATTCTTGAAAAATCAATATTTTAAATGTCTTATTCTTGTGGGTGGAAGTCTAATTTTAAATATCACCGTAACAAGCTATTTATCAAATTGAATATTACTTTCTTATAAAACAACTTTTAGAAACATCTTAAAACTTTGAACTGTAGAAGCCATTTCGTAATATCATTGAGATAGACATCTCAATTAATTCCTAATGATAAGGAAAGTTGAATAAATTTTAAAATATAAAATAATTTCATTTACAAAAAAATAAGAAAGTATATTAAAGCTCATTTCAATAACTAGCTAAAATTGAAATTATACACGATTGAAAATAGTACACTATTGTTCTCTAGTTTCTTCCCAGAGTTCCTAAATTCTGTACGCGCAATGTTACAGCGTTTTATGCTGAATTATGTAATTCGAATACAATAAATAATGATAAAAAAACCACACAAGTGCAAAACTTAAATAAGAGTAAAAATATTTAAATTACTTTGTGCTTATTGTCGCTAAGGATAGTTTATTTTACAAGACTTTCACAAAATTAACATGAAATCTACAATTATATTTGTCTAAGAAACAATCAATAAGTGCTTTTTTTTAATGTGATATTTTTGATCGATATTACAGAATTTTTGTATTGAATTCTGCAAACACTTCATGCATTTTATTTGTAGCAATATGTAATTATTAAATAGTATAGATGTGAAATGAAGTTATCCATACAAATACTCTGTGGTTAAGAAATTTATGAAGAAATTATTTCACATAACAGTATATGTTTTACATTCATAATTGATTTGGTTATTCTTACTTGATTCTTGTTTCAATGAAAAATCATACGCAAATTATTAGAAAAATTTGTTCGAAACTTTCATAAATTTTCTTATTATATGCCACTGATATAAACAAAAAATATATCTCAATAGCTGCGTGAGAATGTTTTTAAATAAATATTTATTATAAAAATAAATAAATAATTATTTTCTTACTTTCTATAAAAAGTCATGACATTTTGGTTCATTTATAATTTTGTAAATTGAGCTTGGAATTATTTGATTATCGTAATACAGTTCTTCATTTTCGCAGTAAAAATCATTTTATTGACCAACCTCACAATTAGAATGATTGCCTCTTAATAATACATTTCCCTCTTAATAAAGAAATTATAGTTTAAAATGTCATCGTTCATAATAATTTAGTTTGCATTATTCATTATATAAAATAATGAAACATTATGTAAATCTAATCTTTCAGATTTTAAAAGTGTGTTTGTTTCATGATTTGACAATAGAAGAAAAAGACTATTTAGAAGACGCTTTTTGCAGCAAGTTAAGAAATTCTCTTCAAATAACTGTTTACTTGAATTCAGAGGAAGTGTAATAAATGCATTTCAGTTTAAACGGAGACACATTTTTACATTCAGATGCGTTAATGTTTTGAAATACTCAAAATTTTACTTATAATTATTAAACACATAATTAATGTAATATTGAGCATATTTGCTTGATAATAAATATCAGGGCAATTAAAAAATATAAACGCGTATCTCATGAAGACAATATTTTATGTAAATTGCATTTTCTTATTAAGCTACTTCTTAGTGTCTTCAGTTATTGTAATAATATGCTGCTGTTGTTGTTGCAGTGCATATCCTCCAAAATTCTACGAAATCAGACAAGGTGCATCAGATGATTGACACTGATGAAATCGAGGAAATGAAGGGGAGGACAATAATATAAGCCCATCTAAGTATGTGTTTGGTTTGTTTCATATCGAAATATTGCAAGAATTCACATCCGAGTTGCTAATCTAACATGTAAATTTAACTAAATATTAAAGTGATGAGTGTTTCGTTTTTAGGTATTGGAAAGTAAACTGAAGGGCATTATTTTAAAATTAATATATAATAACTTCTTGGGTACAGCATGCGAATCCAGTGGTTGATGCTGGTACTTTAGAAAAATATACCATGATTGAATAATCATTTCTGACCTAAAAATGAATCCAAAATTATATAAGAAACTCTTTTCAAAGGAATCTAAGGGAAATAGCTGGTGTACAATAAATAAATAATTTGAACTCTAAATGCCTGTTTATGTGAAAGGAAATTTAAAAATTACTTGAGTTACTCGGTACTGTTATTAAAAATACATTAGTTTTAATAAATTAAATGAGTAATACCAAAATTTTAACTATAGAAAATATAAAGTTCAATAAAGTGGAAAGCAAAAGGGTATTTATGGAAAACACATTTTTCAAAATAACATAAAAAATTATCGGATGAATTGTAAAATGAGATCTTTGTGGGATGTTACAGTTCAGTATGAAACTATTTTAATCATTATAGATAATTTTTAAAAAATGCAAAATCTCTCACCAGAGTATTCCAAAATTCAATGTCATTATCTTTTTCAAAACCTCTGTGTAAAATTAAAAAAGTAACTCTCATATATATATACATATGTATAGTAACTCTAACTCTTATATATATATATATATACATATATACATATATCTTATATATATATATAGATATATATATATATATATATATATATATATGTATGTATATATATATATATATATATATATATATATATATATATATATATATATATATATATATATATATATATATATATATATATATATATATATATATATATATATATATATAAGATATATATATAACTCTTATATATATATACATCTCCATATTGTTGAAGACATAGCCTTTATGCGTTTTAATCTTAGGTTTATAATGAATTTCTTCATAATTTTTGATTTGCAATATTTGCATATTATTTATCATTTAGATTTTCAAGCTATGTGTATAAATTTATATATAGTTGTGTGTATTTATTAATTGATATCAATCATATGAAAAGATCAGTTTCCATTAGAAATATAATAATGCGAGTTAGATCAGATTCAAATCTAAGGCAATTTCTATAATTCTAAATCAACAAAATTATTGAAACAAGGATATTTTAACACTCAGGATAATTTTGACCATAAATGTATAATGTTGTATATAAGAATAAAAGAACATGTAAATTTGTGTAAAATAATTTATATGCAACAGTATAGAAAATGTAAGCAATAATTCTTAATCTTATAAAATTAATTAATAGAAATATTTTGAAAGTTTATATTGGTACACACATAATGCTCATCAAAATCTTCAACACTGAAAAGCGAAGTGGAATTTTAAATGAGTAAAATTCTTAAAAGATAAAGTAAAATAATTCAAGGATTATAATTCAGTACGTCTTTTTTCCCTGTTAGGCAGCAGATTTATCTTTGCGTCTTAAGTGAATTTAATTTTTCTAAAAATTAGAGTATTTTTTTCAGGAAGTTGGTAGTAAAATATTCATAAGCTGTAAGATGCTCTTTTCTTTTAATTTATTACTTTGAGTTGAAAAATACAGCCTTTTTTAATGATAGAGAAATATTTTTTAAACTTTATGGTATGAATTGTTGAAAGTTATCTTATTATTTTAATGAAAATATTTCCCCTTTAAAATAAAAATATCTACCCGAATTGCGTTTCAATAACAAAGTTATAAACAAAGGATATATGTTGTGAATATAAAAAGCCTATTTATTAAAATGGAGAAGAAAATGATAAATCTTTCATTTCTCTTTTTATACAGAGATGAAATATTATTTAAATATTTCTTACTCATATAAAGAATGATATGTATAAATTCCAATATATTATTTATTTCAGTGATAGTAATCATTTAATATTTCTAAAAGTTTTTATATTATTTCGTGTTTTATATTTCCCTTATACAGATTGCAATATTTCAGAAAATTTAGCTGGTTACATGAAAAATGAGAGAAGCTATTTTTCCTGAAGGATATTATATTTTTTTCTGTGATTATATTATTTTTATTGAAAGTAATATAATAAATAAATTTTATGAAATAACCCGTTGATCTCATTGTAGTATTCAGAGGTGAAAATTTGTTGATAAAGAAAAAACTTGCCAATTTATAGTTTTACGAATTTGTTCGACTATTTCTAAAAATAATAAGTGTCAAACACTCCATCCATAGTTAAATAGTTACAGAAAAAGGAATAGAATTTATTGTATCAATTAATGGTTACCTTATTAAAAGCAAGAAATGTTATATATGACATGAAATAGTTACATATAAAGAGTTTTCATTTTTTTGTTGCCAAAAAAGAAAAATTCAATTGTTATTCTTTTCCTATCATAAAACGAAATGTGAATACTTATGAATAACGCGATTCTTTACAGTCTATACATTGCTATAAAATATCAGCAACAACAATATAAAATTATTTTAAAAATCTTTACAATGAAACACTCTGAAACAAATTTAACCTTGAAAATTAAAATATATTAAATATTTTTGAGATCTACTGAAGTTTTGATGTAAGCTTTACTGCTAAGAATAAAAATATTCCGTATTATTTCAATTCGCTGACGGTAATCTCATCATGTTCACATTTTTGATGGTTATTCACTAAAAACAAAAAGAAATAGAAACTATTACTTAAAAAATATTTTGCAGACAACTATTTTTCATTGATTAAAATATTTGCAAAAGAGAAGAAAGTTAAAATAAATAAAGATAAGAACAGAAATTATGTTTATATTTTTCTTCAAAACCTCATTCGGTGACTAAATTATCAAATGCCTGCCTTTAATTTAACAGTTAGTGATTGTGAATTTTATCTTAGGCTGTGTGCTAATAATAGATTAACATCCTGATAAAAGGATGAATCCCTAATTTTTGTTTGAGTTATAACCAAATTATAAAGTAGACAGATTATTTAATTTTCACAAATTACTATATTTTGTAATAATTGCAGATATCATCACTTAAAATGATTCTTATTACTAAAATCATTAATCAAAATATTTTAAATTTGATAAAAGAAGTTTTGATAAATCTCCGAAATATGATTAGGACTGTAATGAAAGTTTTTTAATGTTTACATTTATAGTCATAAAACTGAAAGTAATGAAAACACCTGACATAAAAAACATTGAGTTTCTAACAAAATGAAGTATAGAAAATTATTTAAAAATTACTAATAAAATGATTTTTACATGCGCTTTAATATCAGAATTTATTACAGGAACTTTGATAACTTCTAATTGGATGGGAACAAAAGATGCTTCAGAATATTCATGTATAACGAAGTAGGAATGAAGCTCCTAAAATATTCTGATGTAGACTCGAGATTTACCTTCAATTCTAATCTTAATAGATGTTGTGAAAACTATTGCAGATAGAAACTTAATGCTTGTGATATTGTAATAAGAAATTTGGTATTTCTATACAAAGAGACTAGCTTAAGAATAAAAGAGTGATGATGTAGAGATGCGTTAAATTCTCAATATAAAGTTTGTCTGTATAAATCTCAATTTCGAAAATTTTTGGCGACTGTCATTTTGATAGTACATGAGATGACTTTGTCCCATGTCATCATTTTTACCATCAACATCTCATATATTCATGCAAAAGTATTTACTTAAAGCAGCTAAGCTTTATTCGATCTCTTAGCTGTTGTAATGAAATACTTTAAAAATATTTTTTACCTATAGTTTCTATTATCATTAAAATTTGGCATTATTTATGAAAACACAATATCATCGAAAGTATTATGTATCTTTGTTATATGTAAAATATAAATGTTCTTAAGATTTTCTGAATGATTAATATACCATAAGTATTTAGGCAAAAATGCAAATGCTTACTAACAAAGAAATGGCAAAAATAGCATAAATTTTAATACTGAATACTACAATAATCTCCGTTGATATAATAATCGTAATTATATATTCTACCAAATGAAATATTACCTTTTTTTATTTATGTACAGAATATGCAGTCATACGTTAAATTTATTACAGAGAAAAAAAAACATTTTTAATAAACTCTTTTGTTACATGATTTTAATATTTACATGAGTTTAATATTTATTATGCTTTACTCGCTTATTCTTTTGAATAATAAAATTTTTTTAAATTAAAATAGAAATATCGACTCGTAGATAAATTTTGAATGTAATTTTTATAAACAATCAATTCATGCATAAATTTAATCTAAATATCACACTGATTATTATTTTCCCAGTTACTAAAAATTTTGGGTAATATTATCCAAATTTACCAGTAAAAGTGTAATGTTATATTTGAACTCTTAAAATACTTTATGAGATTTAGTATACAAAATGTTCGTAACCAACATTTTATTCAGGATAATTACTGCATAATCTGAAATTACTTAATTTATAGCTTTTTTGAGATATAAAAAGAATAGTGTAAATGTCAATGTGAAAGTCATAAATAGTAATCACCTTAGTTAAAAAAGATTCAATCACTCTATAAAGATTTATCCCAGCTGATTATACTTACCGTTTTTATAAAATAGAATTCTTAAAATGTTAAAACTTGCAAATATAAATTGAAATACTTTTGTATAATTTCTTTTATATTAATTGAATTTATTTTTTATGTAAAAAATTTAAAATGTTCTCTTAAAAATTCGTACAAAAATAATGAACAAATAATTTTTAAAAATTTTAGATCCTACTCAACACACTCGCGCGAGTGCGCGCGCGCGCGTATGTGTAATATATAAATTAGAATTATTATATTATATACTTCCTATATTATTTCCTAAATTCATGAAAATGATTTTTCCTGATTTCATGAAATATATATTTTAAAGTTAACTATAGATAACTTTTTCATATCCTAACACTTAAATAGAAAAAAAACTGTTTTTTAATTTAATGATGATTTTTTATAGGTTGTAGTTTTCAACATTAAAAACTTACTATAATGTTTATTATTAAATCTGAATAATCAGGCTTTAAATAAGTAGTACCATTTATAAATTATAAATGTAATTTAGCTACAGCATTATCAAATCCTTTTTTCACACATATTTTTAAAATATATTTATAATATTAACTTTATCCATTTTGCTGAGTTAGTATTTCCGCAGAAAATCAAATCAATAAACTGCTTAAAATATGAGAAAATAACATTGTTTTGTTTTCTAATTTACAAATTTTTTGCAAAATATGGCCTGAAAACTGCATATTTTATTTATCTTGATTAGCTGCTTTTCCATTATTTTTATAATTATTTTGATTAGAAACTATTTTAATAATATAATAAATAAATATAGAACACAATATATACAAGTTAAAATTATACAGTATTACTTTAAAGTCTGTTTCTTTTACTGTCTCATAAATTATCTTACCACAATCATTATGTATATTGCGTCATAGAATCATCAATACTTAAATGCAGATGCAAATATAGATATAAATAGCAATTTAAGTAACGTTAGCCTAAGAATTTATAAATGAACAAGTATTCCATATCTTAAAAATGTCCATAATTCTTTTTTTAACATCTTAACATTTTTCTTTCATGTATAGTGTATTTATTTACTGCTTATATTTTTTTAATGTTTTTTAATACACTTGACTTACGCGTAATAAAATTTAAGTTTTTTTTTCTCAAAATGCTGTTGCAAAAACTTTTATTCGTTGAAATGTTATTCTTCAGAGGTAAAAACTCCAAACTCTCGCTTGACGCCTTCTCAATAGAATAAGGAAACTGTTTTGCAAATTTTAGAAAAAATTACTTGGGTAATGGTTAAAAGTTTCTCAAACATAAATATGTTTCCATGAATATTTTTATCAGTAGTTTTCTCTTTTATCGTTTTACAGATGATATATATATATATATATATATATATATATATATATATATATATATATATATATATATATATATATATATATATATATATATATATATATATATATATATATATATATATATATATATATATATATATAGATAGTTAGATAGGTAGGTAGGTAGGTAGATAGATAGATAGATAGATAGATAATATAAATAAACAAAAACGAAAATTACGAAAGTACTAAAAATTGTTACTACTAACACTAACGCAAGAACTCAGTGTAACAGGCAACGATGGACAAATTATAATATAACATTACTATCCACATTTCTAGCACCAGAAAACCGTCTTTTAGCGAAATCTGCCTCCTTTTAAATGTTATAAGAATATCACATACAATGTTTTAGTATATGTCTAAAAGAAGAATTGCCAAATTCTGTAGAAGAAGTATGCCAAATTTAGAGATCGTTATTCCGTTTTCCTATGACAGCCATAACTACAATCAGACAGATGTCTCAGAGAGCTCACATTTTTTAGGTGTATACAGGTGTCCCATTCCCTATGTACGCAGAAATCTCTATTATCTCTCTATTTTTCTTCTCTTCTCCTTCTATTCTTTCCATCCCTATATGATAATCTTCTGACCTATATATAAGTAGATGTATCCACTCTGTTTCTTGCTTCTCATGGATAGTCAAAATTCCCGCACGTTAGTTGTACGTGGTAAAGCTTTTAACAGATACTGTAGTCCTATAGTATCAAGTAACAAACAAACAAACTAATCACCATTTTTTCAATTTCCAAACTTACTAGTACTTAGTACACACCTAAATTTCAAGACATGTAAAGAACTAATTGCATTTTATTCCTATAAAGATCTAAATTATATTAACTACATTCGATTTCTGTTCGTAAATTATAAAATTATTTCAGCCATCCTTACTTAAATTTATTTAGATCCTGTTAAGATTTATTTTTCTGTTTCACTTGATACTATCCAATTAATTCTGTTATTTCAAATTTGTATTCCGAACTGTGATACAGTGATTTACTGCGTAGATTACTGTAGGCTTGAATGCCCCACCTTTGGAAAGCATTCGCCTCTCAAAAATGTGTCACTGGTGATGCGTTGTGGAGAGCCTTTTAAGGCTCGAGGTCCCAGATTACAGTTCCCAGAGGGCACCTGGCACACCGTGCAGGGTGTCCGACATTTTAGACGGAAGTAGAGGCACAACCTGATAGCCAATAGGAATAGAACACGGCCTCTTCTTCTCGTTGTCTGTCTGTCTGTATCAACACTGAAGTTCCATTGTATCTATCAGCTGGTACCTAGCTACAGTCGTGGCTAGTCTCCTAGAAATCACTCTAAGTGGTTATTTCCATTGTTTTCGCTTTAAAGGTATCACTACCTCTGGGGTTAACTTCCAGTACATGCGTATTTACTAGTACTATGGTAAGCGCCGAGGCTGGAAATCTCCCGAGTCGGTGAATGTCACTACTTTTAGGGGTCAGTTATGTGCAGTGCCGTCGAACCTAAACCTTTACCAATATATAGGTTATAATTCTTTGTCATGTATATGTCTCTCTTCTGTCCCTGAAGCCAATTTATCTAATTGTTACACGTTTATATGCACACTAGACAGTTTTCAAACAGAATAGACTTTTCTAATACAAATATATTTAACATCATCTATTGATAACACTAAAATAAATAAAAATCCCAATCGGGATATATTCTTGTTCCATGTGTCACAAAACAAGCATCGCTCATTTTTGTAAACCAGTAATTTAAAAAATAATCGATTCATTAAAGTCGAAACATCATTTTTTAAAACGTTAAATGAGTCTCATGGTCTATTTTATGATCATTATTTTACACATGTCGTATAACCCTTAGACTTGATGGTGGACTTATCCACACGCAAATCATGCTGTCTGAACTTTTCAGACAGCAATATTACCAAAATCCATAAAAGAACGTTATATAAAGTTAGGTGTTTTAAATGTCAGAGATTTGGTCACTCCCAACAAGCATGTAAGAAAACTGATGCTATGTGTGAAAAATGTGCATAATCCGGTAGTGAAACTAAAGCTTGTAATTCAGATATTCTTAAGAGTTGTAATTGTTCTAGTCAACATACTGCATTTTCCAAATCTTTCCCTAAATGTATCTTGGAGATAGAGGTAATTGCAGATAAATTGAAATATTACTTTCCCGGAAATAAGGCAAATAGTGAAAAACTGAACACCAAAAGTTGGCGTTTTTTATTTTTCTACTTTACAAACAGATGCAAAAAACAACAACAATCCAGCAAAGAAGAGTAATTTACCTAACTTTGCTTAACTTTCAACTTTGTCATCTAAATCCACTTTATCATCAACTTCTAATAGCACAAAAATATACCTGAATTACTAATAAATCTACAACTGATGCTATAAAATTAAAAAAAAACAAAATCTTGAGAAAAAAAGTATTAAAAGAACAATTGTTATATCATCTTCTGAAACAGGTATGGACATGAATTATTCCTCAACATCTCAGACAATTTGTCGAAAAGACAAGCACAATAAAATAAAATAAAACCTTTTCTGAATGACATTATTTTTTAGAAATTATCATAGATTTCGGAAATCGTTAGAGTTTTTTATAACATTTATCTGTCTAATCTTTCTGGAAGTTGTTTTGGTACCTTTATTTTTCTGAGTCATTCATCATAACATTCTGGATTAATTGTTATCAAGTGATTTACTCAAGCACTTAAATATAAAATAGAATTTTGTTTTCGCAACAGTTTATCGTATCTGCGGATATTTCTGACGTTTTCTGTTAGAAAGATCTGGCGGACAGTGAACTTTAATGACGTTTGTTTGAGAACCACTGAAGAGCCTCATGCAGATTCATTATGCGGTAAGGTTTGGTTTTTTTTTTCAATATAGTTTTCAGCACATCGAGATTCTCAGATCTCGATATGTTAAAAAGCGTATTAAAGACATTTTCAGCTGATTTGTTCAACAATTTACAACCAACCAATGCACGTTATGTTAGCACAATTGTTTTAGGTGTTTAGGAAAAAGTCTTTAACAGGTCAATCTAAGATTTGAATTACAGACAGATTAATAAAGCGAAGTATTCTCCCATTCAACGGAACTACTAGTCTAGAAGTGAAGTCACTGATATTAACATCAAACATTCGAAAGTTAATGATACCTCCTCATTAATTTTTTTAAATTAATTCTATTAAACATTGTCAATGAAAATATAGAAAGCAAAATGTCATCTCCATGAGGATGATTCAGCACTCACACTGATAAACAAATTGTTTTTGATTGTACTTTTAATTCTTAATATTCAATTAAACATAAAATAGTTTATTTTTCAAGCTTATAATTAAGTTATCAACTAAAATTAATTGCACAATTTTCATAGTGAAACAGGATTTCATACAGATTCATAATTATTAAAGAGGAATGTAAATCTAACAATTGTCAAATATCACTTTTAAATTCAAATTACGTCCATATTATAATATTAAAAATTAAGCTGTATCCAACTTTATAATAAGCCAGCACAAAAACACGGGTCGTTAAGAGTTATTTGTCCGTTGAGTCAGTAATACCAAGCATAATACTTCCAACTGACTTTCACTATTCTAAATTAAAAATACCCAATGAGGGAGTACACCACTGGCCATTAAAATTGCTACACCAAGAAGGCGACATGCTACAGACGTGAAATTTATACGAAAGGAAGAAGGTGCTGTGATATGCAAATGATTCGCTTTTCAGCACATTCAGACAAAGCAGGCGCCAGTAGCGACACCTACATTGTGTTTAAATGAGGAAATGGTTCAGCTGGTTCCTCATACAAAAATTGCATTAGAACGTTGTTGCCTGGTGAAAAGTTGTTGTGATGCTTCGTGTAAGAAGGAGAAATGCGTACCATCACGTTTCTGACTTTGATAAAGGTTGAATTGCAGCGTACCGAGATTCCGGTTTATCTTATCACAGTATTGCTGCTCGCGTCGGTCGGCATCCAATGACTGTTAGCAGAATATGGAATCGATGGGTTCAGGACGGTAATACGGAACGCCATGCGGGATGTCAAATGCCACCTTTCACTAGCAGCTGAGAAGACAGGCATAATATCCGCATGGCCGTAATGGATCGTGCAACCACGTCACGAGCCGTGAGTCAAGAAACGGGGTCGTTTGGAAGACAACAAGTGTCTGCACGAACAGTTCGATGACGTTTGCAGCAGCATGGACTCTCAGCTCGGAGACCATGGCTGCGGCTTCCCTTGACGCTGCGTCATAGATAAGAACGCCTTCAATGGTGTGATCAACGACGAACTTGGGCGCACGAATGGTGAGACGTCATCTTTTCAGATGAATCCAGGTTCGGTTCTGTGTACAGCATCATGATGGTCGCATCCGTGTTTGGCGGCATCGTGGTGAACGCACACTGGCAGCGTGCATTCGTCATCGTCATACTGGCCCATCACCTGGCGTGATGGTATGGGGTGCCATTGGATACACGTCTCGTTCACCTCTTGTTCGCATTGACGATGCTTTGAACAGTGCACGTTACATTTTTGGTGTGTTACGACCCGTGGCTCTACCCTTTATTCGGATATTGCCCGACCGCATGTTGCCGGTATTGTATGGACATCCCTTCATACGGAACATGTCCGGCTGTTGCCCTGGCAAGCACGTTCACCAGATCTTTCACCAATAGAAAACGTCTGGTCAATGGTTGCCGAGCGACTGGCTGGTCAACAAACGCCAGTCACTACGGTTGATGAACTGTGGCATCGTGTTGAAGCTGCATGGGCATCTGTACCTGTACATGCAATCCAATCTCTATTTGACTCAATGCCCAGGCGTATAACTGCTGTTAGTACTGCCAGAGGTGGTTGTTCTGGGTACTGATTTCTTAGGATCTATCCAGCCAAATTTTTTGAAAATTTAATCAATTGTTATTTCTAGTATAATATATTTGTCCATTAAGTATCATTTTGTTATCTGCATTTCTTCCTGGTGTAGCAATTTTAATGGCCAGTAGTGTAATTATCGTGCAAAAGAATACGATAACATGTGTGATTTAGTCATGCTTGATTTTTATCATAAGATGTGAATTGGTGAACAAGTCATAATTCCATTGAAAGCTGTCTTTTAATAAATAACTAACAACTGAAATTAATTCCGATTAACCAAAGTTGACAAAATACCTATGATTGTAATTGAAAATTTTGTGGTCAAAATATTTTCTGATAAATACAAGTCCATAGACAGAGGATAATTAAACCAATTTTTTTTGACAATGTTAATTGATGGTCTAATAAAAAATATTGATTTTAACTGGAATTATTATGTGTATATTTTATCTAAATAAGATACTAATACATTCTCTCATTTGTTGAAAAGATTAGAACACTTTATTTTCTTACACACAAACTTACACACATTTATTTTAAAATTTTATTACCGATATTGAATTATTAAAGCAGTTTATATAAGTTAGGTAGAGGTGTTTTAACTCCATAACATCAAAATATGGAAAGTTTTTTATTAAATTCACCATAATTTCTCAATATAATTCTCAAAAAATTAATGAGCATAATCATAATGCATTGTTTATAAAATAACACAATAATGTAACTTCCTTTTTTCCAGTACACAAATGGTTTTAACTTAAAATCCTGTGAATTGTGTGTGATTTTGCATGTAGATTCGTAATATTTTTCTTTTATTGAACATAAAACAGTATGTAGTGAAATATTTATAATAGGTTTTCATTGAATTCGTAAATAAAAAATGAAATAAAAACGTTTTCTTTCTGATCTTATTTTGAAAATTCCCAATTTTTTCTTAAAAACTTTTATGCATAATAATAACTTGAAATGAATTTGACAGGAGATTTTGTCTATTTTATTTAATTTATTTTTGTCTTTTACTGCATTTTATTTCCTTCATATGTATGCTTTGGAATTCAAATAAAAACATTCTTTTTATCTGAACTAATTCTTATAATCTGTAAGTAAAAGTGTAAATATCGCACTTTATTTTCTTAAATTGTTTTTTTCTCTGATAGAAGTTTTACATTTTAGAAAATAGTTTCATTCAACAAAACAATAAAGACATTTTAGAATATGCTAATATATCATTCATACATTCAAGACGTCCAATAACATAAAATTAATTAGATAAATTAAACAAGCTTTATTTATTTGAAACATTTGAAAATATTGAAACTGATTTTATTAACTCAATTTAATATAATGTTGAGAAATATTTTTAGACCAAAAATGTTTATACGGTCTGTAATTTTAGACTCATTTTTGTTATCTTTAGAGTGTCATAAGTGTCATATATTAAAAAAGTATGGTTTGTTAATTTTCAATAGTACTTTTATGTTTTTTTTAATTTACATTATGAGAGTATTCAATGATAAAAATGGAGGTTAAATACACAGAAATTCTTAATAATATAATTAATTGCTTAGCAATAAATTTCTCAGCGCAGAAAAATGTTTTAAAAGGACAACAACATCGAAAATATTTTCTATATAATGAAAAAGTTGAACATTTAATAGTTCAGATGTTTTTAAATTAATAATTAAATAATAATCATGTCACTCAAATGTTTTCGTTTCAAGACGCTGACAGTTCATGACAGCAAACATAACAATAGCACCTTTTGTAAATTAATACAATGAAAAAATAGGTGAATATTTTCCCTTACATTCTCAACCTGCATTTTAAGAGAAATATACATTATGGTGTAAAAAGTTAAATTAAAATTTAGTTTGAAGAACAATAAGCAAAAATGCTGCTAGTAAATTGCTTTTTTCTAACTCTAGAACTATATATTTTACTCTTTGAGAGAAATTTTTGATGATAATTGTGATAAAAATAAAATGAAATAAAATCTCAAGCTTCCTTTATTAAGAGAAACAAAGCGTCATTTAAATAATAGTATTTATTGTTATATTTAATGTAAATTTTTTTAAGCAATTGTAATTTTGCTTCAAATATAAGTTAATATTACTTTAAAGGGTGCAAAATTCTTCAAAAAATAGGTAATAAAATATTTAATCAAGGAGACATCCTCTGCAATGTATCATTTTGTTAATACTAGATTCCAATGCATAATTGTAATTTTAATTCTTATTTAGAATTCATTTATTTCATAAAAATTAAAATATTTTTGCAGAAAATATTATTTTTTAAACGAAACAATTAATGCCCTTTTTAAAACTTGCCTTTTGTATTTAGAATAAATTTATTACATATTTAAAATTATAATACATTAATCAAATAAAATATTTGATTAAAATTTACCATTTAATATTGAAATATTAATGAGAGTATAGCAACAATTTATGTGACTTTTCTTCCAAAATTATAAATTCCGATGCCTACTTGAATGTAAATCATACAAAAGATGAACCATAAAATAATATTATATTTACGCCTATTTACATGTACTGTCTAAACTTTAAATTACTGTTTTTCTGAATTGTGTAAACAAAATAAATTTTTCAATGTAAAATGTATATAAAAATATTTTGTACAAAACTGCATAGCACAATAAATATATTTTCAAATGTATTTGTTTGAAGTGCGCGAATGTAATTTTTAAAATTAATTGAAAATTTAGACTACACATGTAAGGATTTTTTGTTATCAAAGTATCTTTATCAGCCCCCAAAAATATGATATTGTAATTTATTCAATGGTGAATATTTTGTCAAGTAATAGTCATACATTTTAGTGGTTTACATATCACTACAAATTGCATATCTATACAATATTCACTTGCTTTTTAAAATTAGAGTATTTCTAATTTAATGGCTCAGAGAATGGTATGCTGTTTTATGGAAAATTTTGTTATACATATCAGCATAATTATATCTCATTTTTTTAAGATAATACAGATGAAATTAAAATTATGAATAGACTTAATTTATAGCTCAGTTATTGCTTTAATTATTTTTCATTAAAACTGAGTTCAATTTCAGTTCTTAATGTATGCAGTACATAATACGTTAATGAAAATATGAAAAATAACAAAGCTTAAATACATTAATTTCAGGTTTTTGAAATGAAACAAGAGAAAATAAATATACATCATAAACCACACACATTAAACATTTTCAGCAATTATGAATTGCTAAAATGTTATACATTAATACATATAATTACTATATAGAGTTATTAAAATTATAACCTTTAAGAAAAAGCTAGTGTGCACAAATATTAAGCGAAATTATAATGAATTCTTTTGAGATAAAACTATTTATGTGTAATTTATTAAGAAATCTATTTTAATTAATGATTTATGAATAAAAGTTTTTTCTATTAAATCTGTTCTTTTTTTTATTACAAAATGCTTATTACAGTTTATTAATCTTTTAGTAATTTAAGGAAAAATATATTACTTTTTTATTAAATTACCTTTTATTTATTCATTAATTAGACTTTTCTCTGAAGACGAATATTCTGTTTGTATTTATGAGTTTCTCTCAATTTTAAAATAACGCTACAGAATTATTAAATGTGATAAAACTTTATTTTATAAATATAAACAATGATTACAGGTATATACAAGGATGGCTTCTTGAATATTCAAAAAATTTCTCAGAGTAACTTACTTTGGTTTCATAACTCCGTGAAGTTTAAATACAAGAGTTTGCAGCAAATAATTAATTTAAATCTATATTTTGCTTTTTCTACCATAAAACTGATATTGCTCAAAATAAAGACGTTGCTTTATTTTATGATTGCTCAAAGAAAGTAACCTATCGCACAATCGTTATTCTGCACTGTCATGGAAAATGGAACAAAAAAGTGGGAATGTGGTCAGAATAGAAATCTCATAAACAATTTAAGAAATGCCCATAAAATCTGTTTGTCAACACAAGTGACTGGATTTGGCAATCCATCTCTTTCTTTGTAGATCATTTGAGATGCCGTATAAATAGAATTATAGTAAATAAAAAAATTACGATAAGATTTTCTATTACTTATGTTATTTCACACGTTAATATTGTTCTTTGAATTTACTATTTAAGTTATTTTAAAATTTTTGCATAAAAATACAATTCATTTGCGAAATTTTTCCTTCTAAACACAAATATATTGTCATTATAATTATATTTATCTGTGAACTTTTTAGATTTTATAAAAAGTAAAGAAGTCTTTAAATGAACAAAAATATATAAATACGAAGAAAAGTTTGAAAATATTTTATAAATATACAAACGCAATATTAATGAACTTATTTGAGAAGAAATTACAAATTGATGATCACATTGCTCTGTAAATAGAGTGTTATATTGGGAATAACAATACATTAATGAAAATAAAATTTTTAAGCCCATTTATTACATTTATCAATTTTTCATTCTTTAATTTCAGTCATTTAAATATTTTGTTGAAAACTATGTATTATAAATATAGTAATTTAACAAATAATTAAATAGTTTTTATAGCTTTAAATAAATAACAAATTTTATATATATAATTTTTCTTATATATTTTTATGTATTAATAACCAGTATTTTATGCGACAACCAAAATATTTTGCACTTTTTAGAATATTTAGGATCGAATCTCAAAATAAAATGCTAAACTTAATGGATATATTTAAGACTTCTATTATTAGAACTATTTTCGATGAATATTGTATAAAAGAAAATATAGTGGAAATTAAACAAAATGAGCAATTTAGTTTATTTTTTTACTTAAATCTGCACTTTTATGCCTATATATTTTACTGAAAGTAGTATATTTTTGCCTTTAGGGGACTTTTTTTATTTTGAGAAAGAATTTTCATGATATATTCATCTTTTATAAATACATAAAATATTAGCATTTAAAACATAAATTCAAAATTCAAAATAATTTGATGAAATTCTAGGTCAAAAATAGATAGAAATTTAGTGTAAATGCATAAAATGAGCTGAAACTTCATGATTGTTTAGTTATAAGTTTAGAGAGAATCTCTCTTAAACAACATGCAAGTAGTCTGGTATTTATATATGACAAAAAATATTTTTTTACTCTACTCAATAGGAAGCACAACAGCTGTAGACTATTGTAAGGTTCTTAAAATATCCACAAGATTTTTGCTATCTAAGGAGAATTTTGGTAACAGTTGGTCGTATTCTTGTGCATAATAAAGAAAACTTAGAGAGACTCTTAATCTCTCATTCTGCCACAACAGCAGGCAGAAACACAACATCAATCTAATTCGGTTCTCTAGTATTGTGAATAGAATCGTGAAAACTTTGCATTTCAAAGAAAGTAATTTTGTCCTTGTCATTAAACCAAATTAACTAAAATAAGAAAATTTTAATGTGTATATGTATATATCTATATCTATATTTATATATATCTATATCTATCTATCTATCTATATATATATATATATATACACATATATATGCATATATATATACATATATATATCACACACACACATATATATATATATATACACATATATACACATATATATACACATATATATGCATATATATATACATATATATATCACACACACACATATATATACATATATATATATATATGTGTGTGTGTGTGTGTGTGAATGTGTATGTGTGTGTGCGTGCGTGCATGTGTGTGTGTGTACTGTTGTTTCCAATTTTTCAAAATAACTGAAATGAATTATTGCATATGATTTTTTTCTTACATTGAAATTATTGCTTCTTTGAAAATTAGTTATTAAATAAAGTAGTTGAAGAGAAATGAATATTTTAATGCAATTCAGGCTACAAATACGTTCATTATTTTGTCTCTAAGTTTATGTTAAGCTAGTTTATTCTTTTGAAATAGAGGAAGTTATTAAAAAAGCAATTAAAGTGAATCTACAGTTTTATCTACGCTTAAAAGGGTAACAAACACTATTTTTGCTATTTATCTTATGTCTGCGACATTTTTCATCTCCAAGAAATAAAGTATAAGATTAGTTTTATAAATAAAATTTTCAGAGTTTCTGAGACTACAAAAGCATTATTTTTTTTCCTTTCTTTTTCTCAATGTATGTGGGCTACGTGCTCTATATTTACTTCAGTAAACAATAGCATTATTCACTTATCTGAATAGAATAGTAATCAAAGAAATAGAGAAATGTCTTTTTCAGCCAGTGTAACTCGTGCATAAATGCTTTCTTTTTTTCAAAGGTATGGCATAACTGCTTCATATATCCTATCAATATTATTTTGTTTCTGAAAAGACTAATGAAAACTGTCATCAATTTTTCAATGTTGCTGGAGATTTTATTAATCATTCTAAAGATTAAAAACTGAAATAAATATTTTAATACTTTACGTTTGATAAATGTACGTAAAAAATTGACATTTAATTTTATTTTTGTTGATAAACTATTCTTACTTTATTGTTTTGTTAAAAATGTACTTTTCATTTATTATCCTTATTTTTTATCCAGCACAATGTATCAACCAGAATAATGTCTCTGTTGTAATGGTCGAAGCAATGCTACTGCTTAGACAAATCAAAATTAATTTAAATATCATTGCTTAGAGATTTTTTTAAAATTTAGTAATCTATTTTTAACTTTAAGCTAAACTTATCCTTTCATTATTTTTAATGAAGAGACATTTTCTTATCATTACCACGATTGGTAATTCTTTTCTACAACTATATATGAGAAATCAGCTTATTTTATAATGATGTATATACATTATTTAATTCAATATAAACTTTTAGGCTCATATTAAGATATACAAAATATCATAGTGCATTCCCATACAATTCTTTTGATAATATCATATTATTTATACAGGTATACGGAAATCTTATGTTCAATTTCTGTTTTATATGTCATGAGAAAACATCAGTTATTCACACCATTTTGAAATTAGATTTATGTGCTCTAGATTAAATGAGATTATTACTATTATCTGGTTCTTAATTTTAAGGAGAAATATTCATCTTGAAAATCATTACATAAATTACAGATCCTCCAGTATATCTGTCTCTATAAAATGTACAAAGTTAGGAGACATATTTCACTTTATTAATGACATACTATTACAAACATATATCAGGTATCTTTATCTATGTTGCAATTTATTATACCTTTCCTGAAACAACGTATGGAAGTTTTGTTAGGCTATTGCATCATATCTGCTCCTTCAGAGAAACAACCACGAAAAGAAAAACTGAAGTTAGTTATCAGAAGCATGATCAAGTGGTGTACAGTAAGGAAAAATATTCATGAGAAATCAATATCCACAACGAGTTTTCTGGAACTTTTGGAAGTAATAAAATTCGAGTGTTGTTGATTTCTCATTTCTTTTCTCGCATTAGAAAGAATATTGTTCTAAGAAATTCCATGTGAGGAATTTTAATTTGTCTTTCTTCTTTCAACATTTTGTGAATATACTTTATGCATTTTCTTTTTCTTTGAACTATGATTATTGTAACCGCGGTTTATTTATTTAATAGGTTTATATGTTATTGCGTCATTTCTTTGATGGTACATTAGAAGAATTTAAGGTACTAAAAGGAAAAAAAATTATAAAATCTATTTGCGAATAAGCAGATTCTTATTTTCTGATGTATTCATTTTATGACACATTTAGGTAATGTCATTTTTTAATGCATGTGATTACTTTTCTCTTACAGCCGAAGCTTTTTTTTACTAAATGTTTCATTTTATTGTTCTACTGTCGCATTGCAACACATAAAGGTTTCCAGTTAGTAAACTTTATGCTGGTAATTATTAAAAAGAAATCTAAAACAATGTGACTTTTAACAAGTTCTACAGGTTTCACAAGCTTTCAATGCATTGTATACGGTATATAAACCTCTTCTTTTCAATATTCATATTTTTTTTCCTTTTACATTCCAATGAATATTAATTGCTTTTTAAATATATTAACTCTAGTATTTTGTTAAAGTTAAAAAATTACAAATTCCTTTAATTTGTGGTCCATTCCTTATAAATTACTTAAAAATTTCTTCTTCCTTATTTCTCCTCCTCTATATCATCTAATACAATTTCAGCAGCTTTTCTGATGTTAATAAATCGCATTAAAGTAATTATAGTTTCTTTAAAATAAAATCAAATATTTCTCTCAATTATATTATTTTTCAAAATATTTATTAGTATATCATTATGCATTTATTACTTAACTGTGGGTCTCGTCGTTGATACAAGCAAATAATTTTAAAGAGAATATTTTGAAGTTGAAGTTTTCAATGACTTTTCAAATACTGAGCAATATCAAATGTATATATATATATATATATATATATATATATATATATATATATATATATATATATATATATATATATATATATATATATATATATATATTTATATATATATATATATATATATATATATATATATATATATATATATATATATATATATATATATATATATATATGAAATATGAAGCAAAATTAGAATTATAATGGGCAAAATTTGAAAGATACAAGAATATATATAAAAATTGAAAATTACAATAATAAATATTAAAATTGAAAAGTACAAGAATAGATATAACACTTATGTTTACCAATACATTCATCTCAAAAGCAGCTAAAATAGAATTACTAAAATATAATTAATAGCAATTTTTTTTAAATTAATCACAAACAAACTTAAGAATAATAATACATTTATAAAATTAGTCAAAAATCAAATTAAGAATAATATTTAAACTCTAAATGGAGAAGAGAATAATGCATTGAAAATACATTAAAAATACGAAATTAAGTAAACATATGGAAAAGTGTTCTATATCTAGTTTAAAATTTCAAAGAAAATAGAATTAAGAAATATGGAACGAAGTACCAATATGGGCAGTTTCTTCAGGGAGTGTTGACCACATTGGTACAAAGTAAGGCTTTTCTGCATTGGCCCAAGAAATAGTCTTTAAAAAGATATAGTACCCCAAAGCCACACTAAAAAGGTCATATCAAAATATAAAACAAGTATTTAAATTTATGTATTAATTATGTTTACACGTAGTATTTGAAATTCTTGCAGGTTTGGATGTAGATTTCATTTTGATTACACTTAATTAAATGTATTTTTCGGAACATTGGGTTTAATATTATATTTTGGTTTTTATATTTTGACTTGACTTCTATTTCTTTTGTTCTGGTTTGATATTTTTAGAGTAGCTTTCGAGTGTACTGGCTTTTTTAAGACTATGTCTTGAACCAATGTAGAAAAGCCATACTTTGTACCAATGTTACCAACACCCCTTGAAGAAACTGGCCATGTTGGTACTTCGTTCCATTTTCCTTTATTCTATTTTCTTTGAAATTTTAAACTATATATTGAACATTTTTATATGTGTTTACAAAAGTTCGTATTTTTAATGTATTTTCAATGTATTTTTCTTCTCCCTCTAGTATTTTATTAATGTAAAAAAAATTTACTATTATATATACATATATATATATATATGTATATATATTAACAAATTATATCATTAATTTTTTATTAACAATGCATACGGTATTGTATGAATGTTTGTAGATCCACATGAGTCACGTAATTAAGACTAATAGGGATCAATATTTCATTTATGGCACTACTAGGAATTTATTCATAAATAAAGAAGTTGAGTTGAGATGATAATATACATAACATTTTATTTCTGAAGGTAACTCCTTAAAATTTTCTGTAAGAAATTTTAACACACGATCTCCCTAATAGATAGATTTCGTGCGGCTTCCACCTAAAAGCAAATTATCTAACATGATTTTTAAGACATTTATTGCTCATCAAATAAAAATTCCTCAATATTATTTACCACAATTTGAACCGTATCTGAAGAAATAATTGTTAACTTAATCAGTTTTGAAAAGGAAGTCTTTTTCTGCCTTTAAAATATTTAATCAGCTTATAATCTTTAGAAAATGTTTAATTCGTTTAATGGATTCCTCAATTAATTTGAATAGTATTAAATGTGAATAAAAGCAAAATATGGAATAAAAATAATTCTTGAGCATTTTATAAGAACATTATAACTTGCGTACTTTATATTGATATTGTAGAGTTACAATGAAGTTGATACTTCTGACAATCTAAATATAACATAACTTCTTATTAAATGAGTTGGTGACAAGTGTTTTATTAAATGAGTTGGTGACAAGTGTCTTATTAAATGAGTTGGTGACAAGTGTCTTATTAAATGAGTTGGTGACAAGTGTCTTATTAAATGAGTTCGTGACAAGTGTCTTGACAAGTGAATCTTGTTCAGTTTGAATAGATTTTAGAAACAGTTTTTATAATAAGCGCATTTTTGCGTAATCTCAGTACATTGAAATTTTTTTTAAAAAAAACTTATAAGCAATTCGCAAGGAAATGAATCACTTACATGCAACTGTTCATCTAAATGCCCTTAAAAAATTTAAGCAATCCTGCAACCCTCATGTTATCAAAATAGTAATATTTCATAAGTTATACTCAAAAGTTCAAAATGAATATAATAATTTTCATTATGCTGGCGAATCAACGTTGATAGTTTGAAAAAAAAACTGTAATATTCAAAAAGAAAACGACATTTAAAAAAAAAACTTGATGTAAAAAACACAGTTTCTAATATTAAGTTAAGAATATAACTAAAATAATAAATATAATATATATTTTGTGCCTTGATTTCGAAATACTATTTATGAGGAAATTTAGTTTGAAAACTATGTGTATTCGAATTAGGTTAAATTTAGTTTGAAAATTTGTTAAAAATTGCTTCAGGTTTGGTTTCATAAAATAATAAGCACTTATGCATCTTATTAAAATAAACTATCTCTCTGGATATTGTTTAAATTAATGGATCTAAAAAGTAAGTTGAGATTTGATTGCCATAACACATGGATATTTGTGTATATATATATATATATAAGATAAAAAAACATATGGATATTTGTATGTATATATATATATATATATATATATATATATATATATATATATAAGATAAAAAAACATAATTACTTGTATTGATGCTTAAAGAATAGCTTAAGCTATTTGTTGTGCCCAATAAACACTATATAATAAAAAATTAAAGTATGCAACGATATTTTGAATTTGCTTCAAAAATTTCAGTGAATAATTACAAGTATTCTCTTCCATACAATTTATATTTACCACTTCCTTTCTTTATATAGACAGAATAAATTCTAAAGCTGCTGAGGATTTCAATACAATATCATCAGCATGTAAATTGTCCACAGCAATTTCGCTTATATGAGATATCAGAACCGAAGGTCTTCTCGCTTATTTTTTATGCTCACGCAGTTTGAAGCTTAATGTGCTTCATTGGTTCATAATGTCGCCATTAGTATATTGATGACTGAAATACATTTCTTTATCGGATGTGTATAGTTCATAATTATATTAGGTGGATGAGCACATATGTGTATATATATATTGCTTCATGAATATATGGTACTTTTGTGTCAACATAAATAAGTTGAGCTATTAAAGAATGGTATTTTATATGTACAAAAGGAATGACATAGGATCTCGTTACATTTAAAGATGCATTTATTAAGTGAGAAATGCATAAGCATTTATATAATTTGCATCCATTCATGATTAATTACATGGATTTTTTTTACAATTTCAGCAAGATGATGAAACATGTTGACCGTTGTTTTCTAGGTTCTGTAGCAATACTATTCAGATTTTAAACACTTCCTTTGGCCATCTAATTTCCCATATAGGAAAAGATTATAAATAATCTGTGATATATTTCGACATGTCATTTGGAAAAAAAAAAACGTCTACCACTTCACATTTCCATACATTGCCTCATTGTAAGCAATTTTTGCATATAGTCTACACTGTTTATATTTATTTATCAATTTTATGTAAAAATAGTTACATATGAAAACATGTTTTAATTCTTCTCAATGGAAATTTCATAAAAATATATATAAAGGTATATCAAAGGGAATTTCACAGTAAAATTAATACATATGGGAGTGGATTTGTGATTCAAAGAAATAATTTATTTACATATGCTCTATAAAAAAGGAATAACCAGCATTGGAAAAAAAATTATTTAAAATTTAATGCACGAATTTGAAGTTGTAATCTTGCTCATTCATTGACTTTTGTGCAACAACTGGACTCGCAAAATTTCTCTGCACATCATGCTTTGTTTTTATTTTTTTAAAAAGCTTATATACTTATCAATATTTGTAACCCTATAAATTATAGGCTAATTTTTGCTTAAATCGTTATGTTAAGCTGTAGCATATTGCATAACATTTATATTCATGTGTATCTAATACCACAGTACTTCTCATACATTACATCTTTCTTTCGATTCCTCTTAAGCGTAATTTTAAATAACCTCTCAAATACTCTCTCAAAATTACGCAAATATGTTTCCTTGATTCTTCAAAGATTTTATTGGTTTGGATACATGCATTTTCCATG
Organism: Latrodectus elegans; assembly: GCA_030067965.1. NCBI lineage: Eukaryota > Metazoa > Arthropoda > Arachnida > Araneae > Theridiidae > Latrodectus > Latrodectus elegans. Next base: position 53,776,508 of record CM057820.1, read on the forward strand.
GAATTCGGTACACTGTAAAAAATGGATTACAACATATTTGTAGAAGAACTACAATATATATTACTCACTAGCAATATACTAATAGTTATGCTAATGAGTAACATACTATAGTATAGTATTTTACTCATTAGCAACATATATTAAAGCAAAATAATGGTTTCGTATGAACTCACTATTATTGCTTGCAAAACAAGACAATTTCAGAATTTCGATGGGATTTATCACTTTTTGCTGCTGTCAAACAGATTGGCGTTTTCTAGGTGGAACCCTAAGAACTAAGCAGTACCAGTGACAATCAAGTAGTTGTAATCAAGGGATAGTGTAAGAACTGCATACAGGATTCATGAAAGCTCATTAATTCTTCCATGACAAATGTGATTACCCGAAATAAGTTAGAATCACCATGTACATTTAGAAAATTTATTTATTCTTCACCCATTCTGATTTGAATCTGTGGAGTGACCGGAATCTTGCAGTCGAGAAGTGACCTAAGAAAAATATTATAGAGGTCTCTGGAGTTCCAGATGTTGGGGGAGAGATTTGACATAAATACTACTTCGGCTCGGCTGGGTCTTGCGTTGGAGGTTCCTGGGTCCTAGGACCCTCACCCTCTGCTGGAAGAATAGGTGTGTGCAACTATAACTGTTAATCTGACTGGCATAGATGAAGTGTTTCTTGGTGGGCGGGGCTTAGAATTTTGCTTGGTAGAGCTATGCTCTGGGTCGTTTTTAAGCATTGATAATTTAGGTTTTTAATAATAAAATTAAGTTTTAAATTATATTATTATAATAAGCAGTTTCGAAATATTATAAAAAGTTAATTTTGTTCAAGTGCTCTCTGTTAGTAAATTTTTTATGGTTAGTTAAAAAAGGGAAAAAACACACGGAGAGGAGAGCTCTGATTGGCTGTCGCCAAACAGTGCTCTAATTTTGAATTTCCCGCCAAAGCTGGAGATTAAATTTTCTTTTAAAATAAGTAAAAATTAAGGAAAGAGATTATTTTAATGAGTTAGTTGTTAATGTGTTAGAATAAAAGTAATAAAAGAGTTAATTAAGTGAAATAAAACAAATCTTAGCTTTTTTTTTTTGGTTTTTTTAGTCTTTTATACACTTTTTTTTTTCTATATATATTTTTTTTGATATATATACAAAGTATACATACATTTTTTTTTTTTTTTTATATATATATACATAAAATACAATTACAATTAAAGAAAAATTCCTGAGTAAATTTGGGTTAGTAAATTTTGGTTAGGTGATTGCACTTGAACCAGTGATTTGAACAGGAGATGGATTTGGGCAGAATCTTAAAAGTGAACGGGGTCTATATCTATTTTCTGGGTAGTGTGCGTCGTAAGACGGAAGATCAATAATGGTCGGATTGTTCGTTAAATTAGTATTTTTATAAAGGTTTTTCATTATTTTAGCAAAAAATTCTCTTATTGAGGGGATGTTAAATTCTTCGCGTATTTTTTTATTCCTGTAGAACCAGGGCGCATTAGTTAATTGTCTTAGGGTTGAATTTTGAATTTGTTCTAATTTAGTTAATTTAGTATCGTGGGTATATCCCCAGAGTGGGCAAGCGTATGAGATTAGGGGTCTGAGGTAGGCTTTGTAAATGAGCACTTTGTTTTCTATAGATAGTTCAGAATTATGTTTAATTAGGGGATATAGTGAAGCTTTAGTTTGTTTAAATTTCGTTTTGATGTTGTGTAGGTGTTTATTCCATGTCAGCTTCCTATCAAACATAATGCCTAGGTATTTGCATTCCGCTGACCATGGAATGGGGGTGTCATTAATAATTACATTTTCTGGTGGGGGGTAATACTTTTTTTTTGTGAATATGATTGCTGTGCTTTTATTATTGTTAATTAAAATTTTCCATTTTTTGAACCACAGCTCTAACTCCTTTAAGTGTGTGTTTAGTGCTTTAATTATTTGTGATATTTGCGGACGTTCTGCTATAATGAATGTGTCGTCTGCAAATAGATGTAGAGATGTAAGCTTCGAGTGGGGTATGTCGTTTATGTAAATTAGAAAAAGTCTAGGGCCCAGTTTTGAACCCTGGGGAACACCTGCTTTTATCATTTTTTTTGTTGAATAAGTGTGGTTGATATCCACTCTGAAGCTGCGACCTATTAGGTACGAAATTAATAATTTTATTAATGGGTCTGGGAGACCTATTTTAATTAGTTTGTAAATGAGTCCCTCGATCCAAACTCTATCAAAAGCTTTTGCTATGTCTAGTGATACAGCACCAGTTGTGTTGCGTTTTTTAACGAAATTATTTGTGATTATTTCACCTACTCTTAAAAGTTGATGTGTGGTGGAATGTTTCATTCGAAATCCGTGCTGTTGTGGGATAATTATATTATTATTATTTAAGTGATTGTCCAATCTTTTAAGAATGATGGCTTCAGTAATTTTACTAAGAGTAGGTAAAAGGCTAATTGGCCGATAATTAGTTGGAATGTGATGATCAAGCTTAGGCTTGGGTATGGGGATAACTGATGCTGTTTTCCAAGGTGTTGGAAAGTGTGTGTGCTTGAGGATGGCATTGATCAGATTGGTCAATTTAAATATTGTTTTGAGAGGCATTTTTTTAATCATTTTATTTGATATACAATCAATGCCGGGTGCTTTATTTACTTTTAATTTGTGGATGTGAGCAATGACTTCTGATGGAGTGGTGGGGGTTATCTCATTTGTGTGTGTTTTGGAGAGATAATGTGATATGGTTTTTTCGACCGTTATTTCGGTTGATCTAACATTAATATTATTTGGAATGAATTGATTTTCAAAACTGGAAGCAATAACTTCAGCTTTTTCTGAATCTGTGTAGTTTAGTCCATTCGGGCCCATAATGGGCGGGACTACGTGAGATTTGGCTTTGATCATACCGACAACTTTCCAAATGGAATTGTCGTCGGTACTCGATGATCGTAATTTATCTCTCCATTGTGCTTGATTGTGGGTTTTGAGCTGGGTTCTAAATTTATTATTTATTTTATTGTATATTTTCTTAATATTTGGGTCTCTGGTGCTTTGAAATTCTCTTCTGAGGCGATTTTTCTCCTGTTTCAACTCACGGAGTTTTTTGGGGAGAGAGGGGTGGGTGTGGGGTCTGGCTGGCTTCTGTGATTGGTCGTGCGACTTGAGCACCTTTTGAGTCAAATTTTCGGTTTCTGCATCTATCTGCTCCTGTGTATTTAGTGGATTTAATTTAAATGGGATTTTATTTAAATTATTTTTGTATTTTTCCCAATCCGTGATTGTGTTTGAGGGGGGTGTTGAGATAACATTATTTGTGTTGAACTCGATCATGATTGGGTTATGATCAGAACTGAGTTCAGTGATAGCATTAATTTTAAATGGGTATTGTAATCCCCTCTTGACTGCTATGTCAATAAAAGTGCCATTTTTACGGCCAAAATGAGTGGGTGTTGGTGGGGCATGTATTGTAAGATCGGCTTTTAAGGCGAATGATCTTAATATGATTCCTGATTTGTTGTTTGTGTGGCAGTTCCATGCCCTGTGTTTTGCATTGAGGTCTCCACATATTAGAATGTTGTAGTTAATTGCTAATAGTATTTCAAGATCCATATTGATGTAGTTATATTTAGGTTTAGGTTTTATGTATGTAGAGCAAATAGTAATATGTGGGAGTGAAGGTATAGTCAAGGTGACTATAGTCGCTTCTACTGTTTGGAGTGTGGGTGTGGTTACGTGATGATGTGGAATGGAGCGTTTTACATAGATGCAGGTACCTCCACTGGCCCTCGTCGCACTAACCTTTCTGTCGTTTCTATAGATATTATAATTACTGATGTTAATTTTTATTTGTGGGGTCAGAAATGTCTCTTGTATTAAAATTATGTCTGGTGAGTGCTCGTTTACAAACTGCCGAAACTCATCGGCCCTGTTTCTCAACCCGCAAGCGTTCCAAGAGCAAACTATCAGTTCAGATTTTCCGACAGACATATTAAGGGGTGGGGGATTCCTGGAAGTAATGTGCTAACAGGAAAAATTTGTCAGTTGCTGATTTTTTTTGCTTGAGTTCAAATAATAGGTTTTTGATATTTACTCCTTTGAAAATGGATTTAACTTCGTTCATGACTTCGGCAAAATCGGCGAAGTCAGAACTGTCTAAGGGGCTCTGATTGGCTCTAGGGGGCATGGGCGGGGCTTGAGTTGCTGGCGGCTGCACAGCGTTCGCGTACGTGAAATTTGGTTTTAAATAATTTACATTTTTTTCTTTTTCATTATTTGATTTAATATTTTTTTGGATTTTCGATGCCGGTTTAGGAAACCTAGGGCATCCTTTGTAATTGGCCGTATGCGGACCCTGACAATTTGTACATTTTGGTGCCTCTAATTTTTCATGTGGGCAATCTCTGGTGTTATGATTGCCTGCACATTTAACGCATTTTGCTGTCATATGGCACATCTCTGCGTTATGATGAAACTTTTGGCAGTTGTAACACTGCATGACTGTCCTGGGACCACGATAACTTTCCACTGTGATGCCTGAAATATGGCATAGAGTGGTCAGTTCAAAAATGTTTGGTGTGTCTTGTGACACGAACATTGAACAAAGGAACAGGGGCATCGGAGTGCCGTTACGTAAATTGGTCATCCGATTGACCCTGTGCATCTGAAAGCCTTTTTTTATTAATTCATTTGCTATTGCCTCCGTGCTTGTTTTAAGGGGGAGGCCCCTAATAACATATTTCTTAGGTTTTTCATTTTTATTCCTGAGCAGGATGTATTCCGTTTTTTCTTGGTCAAAAATAGCTGTGAGCATTCTATGCTCATCAGCTGATTTAACGAAAATCTTGAGATTTTCACCTGAGGTTTTTGCCTCGATTTGGAAGTTAATTTTTTCTTTTAGGTTATCTAGAAATTTTATATGGTTTTCGCCATATTTAACAATAATGGGGGGATTTTTTCAGGGGGGGGAGTAGGCATTACTGGACTATCATCCATCTGAACTGATAGGCCTTGTTCCTGGGTTAGCCCATCGAATGAATTTTTTGTGGTTACGGGGGCCGTGGTGGCCTGCACTAACGTAACCTTCACGGTTCTTTTTGGTATCATGAAATCCATTTCCTGATCGTTAGCTCTTTTCCTGTTTAAACCAGCAACATTAGCTGTTTTAGTTTTAACATTTTCTGAATTAGTTGTCCTAGTTTCCGAATTATTGGGGGGTGCCAGTACAGAATTAACAGTATAGTTACCTGTACTAGATGACTTTAAAGTTTCTCTGATGTTTACTATTCGTTGGTCCAAATAATCCAGAATGTGTTGCTGTGGGTGCACAGCATCAGTGCATGGCCTACTTCCAAGTAGAGCCATTCTATTGCGTTTGGCACATTCTAGATCATAACGTAGTGCATCTAAGTCCATATCATTTAGCTTTACGCTAGGAGTTCCATTTTCCATGTCCATGTCTGTTTCCGAAATTTAGGTAGAGTTTTAAAAAACCGAGTTGTAGCACTGAAAAGTGCTTTTTTTTATTTCCCCGTGGAAATAAAAGGTAACAGTCAGTCTGCTTCTGCACTTGGAGTGCAATGCTTCGTCCGTTCAGGTGCAGGTGTCCGCGAGAAGGAGCTCAAGTGTACGTCCGATCAGTTCGGCTGCTAGAGCCAGAATGAAAGTCAGGAAGTCAGAAATTTGACATAAATAGCAGGCCCTTGTGAGGTGGAGGAGATTTCTACCTGAGATGGTTTCTTTGAGAGCTGATCCTGAGAGGGTCTCAGAGTGAACAAGACCAGGGAGAAACGGAGTGAGTGGTCCTTAGCTCCTGATCATGGATTTTGAAGATGGCTGTAAGACCTCAAATCTTAAATTTTTGAGCAATTAGTACTTACCTGAGAGAATTATCAAAATCATAGAGCTTGTTTCGAGACTATTTCCCTAGATCCAAATTTGCAGCGAAACATTCCAGAATTAGATGAATTTCGATGAATTCATTGGTCTCTCTGGAGCCTATATTTTCAGAAGCTTTCATCATAATTTAATGTGAAAATTGTAATTTATTATGTAAGTATAATAAATATTTAGCCAAGATTATCTATTTACGTGAGCTAGATTCCTTAGCGGCCATGCCTAACTTTAGCTCATAATTACAGACTAAGTACTCTACATTGGAAACTACAGTATTAATACAAAAATAATTCCTACCACAAGTACTGTCATGATTATTTCTAGATGAACGTATAATATCCCCACTTTCTAACTCGTCTTTTTGTAAGAGAATTAGATATGAGCCCTTGTAACATCTGGCTGTGGGGTTCTTTAAAAAAATCAAAACTGTCAAAGATATGGCACCAGAATGCCAGCGTTGGCCTCTATGTTTAGCTTATTTCTTCTAATTTGCCCTTCATGTACATATACATTGTACATATTAAGGTTTCAGCATATTTTTTACTGAAAAGATATGTACAATGAACACACAATTCAGATTATTTGTTGAACTTTGTGATAATTTTCTTGAAACATCATGCCATTTGATTTACTTTCATGTAACCCCAGATAAAAAATAAAAAAAAGACATAATAATTATATAATATTTGTTACGCATTAGCAATATATATTATAAAAGTGCTAATATGTTTTAAATAGGTATATAAACATATTTATGTAATTAACTAAACGTTATTTTAAATTTAATACAAATTTTATAAATGAAAAATTAAGAAAAACAAATTTAAAAAAGTATAAAATAAAATATTTTAATTACACATCAGTCACAAGATTTATATTAAGCTAAACATTTTTGCTTTCTTATAATTTTTTTATGAAAATATTGAAGTTATGAAACTATTTTAAAGGATAAACTTATTTACTTATTAGAGATATACACACTATACTTTCTAAGCATTTGGTATTAAATAATCAAAAAATCTTCAAGTAGCGAGATAACTATTAGTTTACAGAAATGAATTATACTATTTGAATTCACACTTAAAATTTTCTCAATCTCATAAATTTCACCATAAATATAAATACACACTTTCGCTTTTGCTAATCGAGTTTAAGAAGCCATAAGGATCTCTTGTTAAGGTCTGTGAAATGATAACGGCTCTATTTATCAACTAACTCGAAAGGAATCTGGCGTCTAGAACAATGCCACTGATATATATTAACGTGATCGGAAAATTATTGAGATTAAATTCACGGAGTTATTATCATTCTAGTCCTTATTTAGGAGAAAATAAACTATTGTCGTTTCAAACCTAGATTTATTTGAATTTAAAGTTTAGCTTTTTGACTTGCATTTAAAAGTAGTTGATTTAAATTTTTATGTAATTTTTGTTAGATTCGTAACTACAAGTATCATATAAGGGTGAGTAAATGGGTGAAAAATTCTGCTAAAGGACAGATTATTTTCATGAAACGTAGAAAACAATAATAGTACTCATTTTCTTTCGAATTTTAAATACGAAAATGTTATTAATTGCATAAAAGCAAAATTTAATTAATAGATAAGTATAAGCGTTTTCAAAAAATGTAAAATATATAAGGTAAATAGTAAAATACTTTAGTTCAAAATCATTCGTATTTAAGTTCATAAACACTTAACCATAAAGAGAAAAACTGTTTTGCCTGTTCTTTAAATGAAGAAACATGGCTACTATCATCATTAATCGTCATGGAGATTATAAATCATAATTTCAGGCAGTTAAAATGATTTTTATTACAGGCCCTATTTATTCATGATAATAACCAAAGATCTTATCAAAAAGTATAAAGCTATTATCCAATTTCTCACAATATACTAGATGTTTGCTATTGCAAGTACACATAAAATGTGCAAAATTATATATTTGCCTCGGTCAATAAATGCAATTATGCTAAATAATATTATATACATTTATATTGATATAAAGCAATTATAAAAATGCTATGATTCATTAATTCCTTGAGAAATACTCAGTAATTAATTCTTAACATACTGTATCATTACCATTATAATTTGATTTTTTTTACGGTAGAATATGCGAAAAATGTTTTGTCCCTTTCAATTATCATATTTAAGATCATAATTCAAGAAACATCCAATTAATCATTAAAATAATATATATATATATATATATATATATATATATATATATATATATATATATATATATATATATATATATATATATATATATATATATATATATATATATATATAAATATATATATATATATATATATATACATATATATATAATATATAATATATAATATATATATATATATGTGTGTGTGTGTGTGTGTGTGTGTGTGTGTGTGTGTGTGTGTGTGTGTGTGTAGATAGATATAGAAAGATATATGCATGTATGTATAATAAGACAGGTTCAAATTTCCACTTTTTCAAACCATCTCTCATTTAATATATTTTAATTTGACAAATATTATTCATTTATTTTTAAACCCCAAATAAACTAAAGCTACAAATTACTCTCATTTGTACGGTTATAATAATTTAGTTTAGCTTACACAAAATGTTTATACAGGAACTTCTACTCTTTAAGTACTTTCTAACTATTGTAATGATATAAGCATATGTGATTCAAAGAAATTAATTACCACTTAAGGGTTCATCAAAGGAAGATCTTCGTCAATTGTAACATAAAATAACTTTGATGGCAAAGAATTCTTTGAAGTTCATAAATGAGCCAGATTTTTAAGAACGTAAAAGGATTAAGGCAAGGATTAGATAGGTGTATTAAGTTGAAAAATTAGAATAAAAGTGAATAATGGAATGATACATAAACGTAATTTTCTGAAAGAAGTTACAAAAAATATAATATAATAGAAAATTAAAAAGTAAAGCATATTTTTTGTGAAATCATCACAAAGAAAATCTTGTGAATTTTCCTCACATCACTACAAAGTTGTGATACATTGCTTAATATCCTTGTGTATAAAAGAATTAATTAGTACAACTGCTATAGATTTAAAACTACATAAACTCATAATTTATAACTGTACACAAATTTATAATGGAAACTTTCCTGATTAAAAATAAGATGTAAGAAGCAATATGCCTGATAATAGAATAAGTTATTCACAAATTGTACAAATAAAACATTTATGATGTTTTTCTGATATAAAAGTTCATGCAATTTATTAATGATAAGATAGATGCGCATTATTTTCTACGTATATTCTTTTGTTGTTGTTGTTCTCGTGTGCCAGCTAGGCAGGCAAATTGGGGTGCGCTGCTCCACTTTTCCAGCTGAACCGTATTTGGTGTGGAGTCAGACTTCTTCAGTACACACACATGCCATTGGAACCCGTTTATAGGGTAGGCAACCATTCACACTTCCTTCACACAAGGAAATGACAAAGACAAGATAAAGAGAGAGTAAGTACATTCATGATTTAACCGGGATTAGAACCCAAGACCTCCTTATCCGTAGTCAGGCACGCTTACCACTATATAATTTGGCGGGCATATATTCTTTTAAACATATCATATGTTTCTCAAAATTAATTTTCTATATTCATCTACTTTTAAAATATTGAATAAGGAAGATATTTGTATTCTGTTGTTAGAGCACATATGGAAAGTTTTCATATACTGAATAAACTATTAATGGTTTTATAGTTATATTCCTACATTAAAAATTTAATTATTTTTGTGCAAATTATTAAAAATAAAATTCCATGTATATTAAAATAATAAACCTAAATTTATATTTTTTAAGAAATGCCTTATAGTATTCAAAACCTTTTTAAATCATTTTAAAGAAATTTTTATTGAGGAAGACAAATATAGTTGTTTTTATTAACAAAATTATATATATATATATATATATATATATATACATATATATATATATTTTTTAATATATATATAAATATATATATTCACAAAAAAAAATATCTATATATATATACATATATATATACACACACACACACATATATATATATATATATATATATATATATATATATATATATATATATATATATATATATATATGAATTCAAAATAATCTGTCTTATATTTGTGATATATACCTCAAATAATACCTCAAATACTCTTATATAATACTGCTTAAATAATACTTTTTAAATCATACAACAGATTAATTATTGGATAAAACATTAAAATTTAATTTTAACCATATAAGGGAAAATAAATAAATGATTATATATATATATATATATATATATATATATATATATATATATATATATATATATATATATATATATATATATATATATATATATATATATATATATATATATATATATATATATATATATATATATATATATATATATATATATATATATATATATATATATATATATATATATATATATATATATATATATTATATATATATTATATATATATATATATATATATATATGTATATATATGTATTATATGTGTGTGTGAGAGTGTGTGTCCCACATGTATACGGCGCATTATGGAAAAATACATTTTTTACATTTTTTATTATAAAATTTAAAGAGTATTAAAAATTTAATATTCATGATATAATAAAAAATTTATATCTGTTGGTATTATATATATATATATAAATATCTATTGAAAGCTTTAATTGTATTTATTCATTATGAACATAGTAATTTCAGTATTTAAATATCAATTGCATTTCTTAAATTTTATTCATTAGAATTTCTATTTCTAAGATGACACTGCAAATAATAATTACACATGAATATTTTAAGAACTGGAATTTACTTATTTTGACACTGAACAGTTAGAAAAATATTTCTAATCTCTTAGATCCATTAGTAACATTCAAATTGAAATTAAATTCATGCCTAGTACAATACCTTCACATCGTCAAGTTACGTTTAAGCAGTGAATCTCTTTTCGGTAATAAATAAAAATATTTAGTAAACAGGTGAATTTCGATTTTTTATTGAGTTCGTTTGATAACTTTTTTTGAATATTATGTAAGAACGAATGCTACAGCGGGATATGAAACTGATCCTGCGCATCCAGAGGGCACTTCCCCTTTTGCCACTTCTTTGCTCTCCACTCTCTCCTTTCCCTCATTCACCACTTTCCGAGAGAGAGAGTGCAATTGCCATCCCGAAATCAATGGAGAGCCGACCGCTCCGGCTCCTCGACCGCCGACTTAGGCATGCTGATTCCGGTTTTGAAAACAATCAACTCCCGGATTACTATGACTGGATAGATTGCATCCGAACGCTTAGATCTCTTAACTTTTGTTCTCATTTGTGGCTCAATGAAACCGATGATGACTTTCTCCTGCAAAATGATAATCTGAGCAATATAAATGCCTCAGACACTTCTACAGATGATTATGAGGCACAACGGAGATTGTACCGGACAGTTGTCCCAGTGATGCTCACTGCCTGCATTTTATCTCTCTTATTCAATTTGATGATTCTTCTGAGTTTGAAGTGGGTAAGGAAGACATTGTCACCCACTCTTTTACTCAGCTTATCTCTTGCTGTGGCAGATGCCTATGCTTCTCTTGTCATTGGAGTTGGATTGGTGGTGAATAGTCTCTTACCCATTGTGTATGGTGTTGATATGGGACCTTTCCATTCTTGTTACTTATTAGTATTGGAAGCTTTTAGACTTGGTGGGATGGTGGTAGCTGTTTTGCATCTTTTAGCTTTGGCCATTAATCATTACATTGGAATTCTTAGACCTTTACATTATGCTGCGATTGTTACCAGAGGTACTGTTTTATGGGCAATAGCTTCTATGTGGATAATTCCAGTTGTGTTTTTCTTGGCGTATTTTTCTTTGGTACCCGATGATGGATTTCAATCAGCTTACTGTCAAAGTTATCAATTCCTCCTTCATATACCATTCCGAGGAACAGTTTCGATGTTGTTCTTTGTACCCCTTATCTTCATGTCAGTTATGTATATTCACATGTTTGTTGTGGTGAAGCGTCACCAGCGGGGCGTCTTGCAACTTTCTACTGGACGACAATTGCACAAAAGTGTTAAAGCCATCATCACTACTTTGCTGATTCTCGGAACTTACGTTGTTGGTTGGATGCCTGCAGTGCTTTTCTTCATACTTACTTGCTTGGACTGCCCTGTCCCTTTTACTCAGATACATCTATGGGTGCGTGTTCCAGTAAGCATTTTCATCAATTCCATGATCGTGATTAAATCATTTCTGGATCCTATCATCTATGTTGTGAGAATGCCAGAAATCAAAGGTGCTATGAATGCCGTTTATAGGACAAGGTGTGGCTGTATCGCTGATGAAAGGATGGACCATCGCATTCATTACAAGTCAGAAATGAACCGTTTGACATTTTTGGAAAGTTCTCGCCGAAGTAAAGCAGACATAAGAGCCAGTGTTTGTAATGGACAAATGCAATCTTCCGCTTATTAGATATTTTCCCTGCTTTTAAGATATTAAAGGAGCTTGGTAAGTGTATTTTTTTTAAATCTTACAAATTTATTTTTTCTAAAATATGATACGATTAATGATATTTAATTATACATTTATTAATTTAATACCTTAGGATAAATATATATGATGTTTATTCAATTAAAATGTGTGTGTTTATTTATATTATTTAAGTAAGTAAACCAAGTGAATAATTCCAACATTAAATATCTGTAACTATTTATGATTTATTCCTAAATGTATTGTAGGTCATTTATGGGGATTATTTAAAAAATAATATTGTTGAAAAACTTTACATTTTGATATATTTAATGTAAAAATTATAAAGAAAAATGTTCTCTAGATATATATTATTTATGATATGCATCATGCAGTATCAGCAAGCAATCTTATCAACTAACTTAATCTTTGCTTAGAATTTAGCTTGCTTACGACACTTTATAATTTTTTAGTCAAATGTATGCACAAGAAATTCGATTTTTAAATATCGTAATTCAAATACAATTCTTAGAAAATAAAATCATCGTATCTTCTTCATATTATTTTCGCTTCTCATTAAGAAATGTTGTTTCTGATCTCAAAGTAATACAATATATATTACTTTGAGATCATAAATGGAAGAGTACCTGTTTGTTTTTTATAAAATTAAAATTAAAATCAAGATTAATTTATATGATTGTATTTTTAATTACCATATTAAAATACAAAAATGAGATTCGATATAAAACTCATAAAATGTCTTAACGTGCATAAATATTCTAAATATGGTCTCCCTACATGATACGAATTATAATCTATCAGAATTTCTAAAATAATTGATACCTAGTTAAGCTGCGAATTAAAATATTCAAGTTGAAATTTCTTAGCTTAGAAAAAAAATATTTAATAATAATTAAACTAATATCGAATAAGAGTAACAAATTGATGAATTCGTAAATTTTTTTGTTTCATTATGACGTAAACTAGACACCTATTTAAATAATAACAGTTTTATTATTTTTTAATTAATTATTTATTAATTAAAATATTAATAAATAAATAAATTATTATCAATTTAGAAACAAATCGCTATTATTTTATTACATTATATTCAACCTAAGATAATGGAATTACCTAACACCACTTGACATTTTTAGGCTATAAAATTCTAAAAATACCTTAGGATGTTTTAAATAAAAACAAGAATCGCATTTTTCAATTAAAATAAATAAGTTATGATTAGTCTAACATAGTATACCTGTAACTATAAATAGAATAATTTCATAACTGCAGTTTTTGCAATATCGCACAAACGTTAAAGAGCAACTTAAAGTTAGGAAAAAACCAAATCTACTTAATTTAAAAGTATTTTTTATATTATTTGAATGGCAATTTTCTATTGCATGATGCAATCTTTAAAGAAATGTATGAGGTAATGAGTTATGAGGCTACAATGAGAGCATGAGTTATACAACATGAGCTATAATTGCAATGTATTAAAACGATGTCTTCGCAAGGGGAACAATATATTTACAGATTACCAACTAAGACGAACTAACATGATTTTCCATCAATAATAGAAAATTGTGTACCTAAAATGTAGTTGCTTCTTTGGAGAACATTTGTTTAAAGAAAGTTCAATTCTAATAATTATTGCTTTATTTTCCCTATAAATGATAAAAAAGTTTTAGATTTTTCATTTAAATAACTCCATTTATTTATTTGCTGTTTTTTTTAAAATAGTAAACATAACGTCCTTTTATGTTTAGTTATTTTTTCCAATAAACAAAACCAGAAATTTTTTTAATTTATTATCTAAAACATGAATTTCTACCTAATACTAAAGCCTAAATCTAAATGTCTAAAAATGAAAACTGCAGAGAAGTTCGAAACAAAAACTTTTCCTTATTCAATCAGAATGAATACATACTCGTATAACCTCACACACATGCCGTACCGTGACGGAAAATATTCTCCGCGGGTATGAGAGAGACATTTTCCGGGTACTCATTAGTTATAGTGGTTGCGTGCGTTAATAGATTAGCGGAATTTGAAGGTAGCAGAAAATTTATTTTTAAAGTTTACTTGGGTAATGAATAATTATAATTATTTGATATTTTTAAACTTTTCATATATTTTGAAGTAAAACTCTGTTTTTGAAAAATAATTATGTAACTTATTTACATTTTTTTATTATACTTAAGCTAGATTTCATTTCGTTTATTTCCAAGTATACGATTAACAATTAAATATGCTCTTGAAAATTATTTTTTTAAATTTATTTATATTTTTTTATTTTCGATATAAAATATTTGTTTTGTTGATTACTTCAATAATTGAATTTCACATTTTTTTTTACTTTTTGATAGTTTAATAATGGCGACTATTAAACTATTGAAAGATAAAAAGCAAAAAAATAATTGTTGCATTATATAATAATTATAACTATGTGGCAATCATTATTGTTTTAGATTTATATCAATATTTAACATTTATGTTGTAGTCATAAATTATTACCTTTTTTTTTAATTTATTATGTCTCTGAAGAAAAATTTCCCTTGTTATCAGAAATTTTAATATATATTAACATTAAATTCTTTAAAAATTGATATAACCACAAACATGAATCTTGAGATTATGAAACAGCAAACATATTATTAAACCAATTTCGGTAAATGTTATTTAATAAAATTAAAGATGTCTATTTCGAATTTAAGAACTATTCATAATTTTTCAATAAACAATATAATTTTACTCTCTTTTACTGACAAAATATTATCTTTATTTCCTGATAAAAATAAAATTAACTTTAAGCAAAATTTAATAGTTACAAATTTTTTAAGAGTTAACATTTAATAGTAACAAATTTTTAACTTAAGAAAACTTTCAAATACTTCCAAACGATTGTTAAGTTAAATGTTTTGTTTAATTACATAGGGATATAAAGATTTATAAGGCTACGCCCAGTTATATTAACTACAGTAATATAAAGAAATTCTATATAAAAATTAGAAATTATGATTATATTAAAAATCATTAAATACAATTAATTAACACATTAAATTATCATACATACGGAGAAAGGAAAACTTCTATCTTAAAATATCTTAGATATTTATCAAAAAGTGATAATAAAATGGTAGAATATCAAAATTAAACAATAAATTAAATTTCCCTTATTTTAATTTTTTTAATTGGGATGAATATTATTTTGCATTCTTAAGTTAAAAAGTAAATAAATTCTGTTTTAAAAGAAATCAAATTAATTCCATGTTCTAAATAAATTCCTTGTTTATAAGAGTGAAAAAATATCTTAGGTATTTCTTTTTGAATAATGGATTATGTTTAATATATTGCTAAATTATAATACAAAGTACTTTCTAAAATTTTTAAAGTGATTGTTAAATTATTAGTTTTGTTAAACTATAGAAGGTTATAAAGCTTTATACAACTACTTGGTAATTGTTAGTTACAGAATGTTTTTCTCAGTCAAAAATTCATTTCGCTCATAACTATTTTCTTGCGATGCCATTTTAATAATGATTTAAATTTAACCGAATGTAAATAATGTATAATGTGAATTATAAATTTTCAGTACTATGAAAACTCAATTACATTGTTAATTTAAATATTAGTATTTTAAAATTCTCACATATTGGAGAATTATATCATAGATATATTTCAATAATATTCAATAATACATAAAGAGAGAGAGAATGTGTAACTCACATACTTGATAGAATTGAAATAAAATGGGTACCCCATGCAGTAAAACAACGTTCTGGCGATTTGTTATCGTAATCAGAAGTTATTACTTAATTTATCGATGTATAAGAAGAATATACGCAAAGGAAAAATTAGCTCCAAAGAATACAGCTTAAATAGAGGTGCCGCTCCTCTTTTTTAGTATTTCGGATGGAAAGTCATTGAGTTTTTCTAACGATTAAAAACTGATTATCTAAGTCTTTGCTAAGCTAATGAGTTAAACATTGGGCTCCAGTCTCTCAGTAGCTTCATTTGTTTTCCTTTAAAATCAGGTAAGTAAAACAGCATTTGCTGTCGGCGGTATTTGGGAGAGTGACCACACATTGTTTCCCATTGGGTTGCTGGAACTCCATGAATTAAGAATGTGGCAACGTTAATTTTTGGATGTCCAAATTCTTTCCGCTATTGTGGCATGAATGTAGAGATGAAAATGTTAGTACAGGTGTGACCTAGTTGTTTGACCATGGTTTAAGATTAAGGGGTGCTTGATGGCTTATGAGTATTCCAAACCTGTTAACCTTAATGTACAGTCCGGGACTTGCCAGATCATATATCTATATTTTAATCATCAGGCTATTTATTCCCGTTTGCAAAATGTTGGGAAGCTACTAAAATAGTTGCACGTTGTCATAGTTGATGTGAAAGTATAGATGAACTTTGCTTCACACGAGAGTCATTCAAGTGAAAGGCTGTCTAATATCTCCCTGCACCGCCCATAAGCAAGAATATATATACATAAATATTTGCAACATGTATTTGTAATACTTAAATTCCTTAATAAAATACATATGAATGCTAAATACAGTTATCCTGAATGTAAATATAGGTTTGCCCATTACACATGAATTTCAATACATACCAGAGTATAATGCGATAATTAGGTGATAAGTAATCCTATGGATTAGGATTTGCATGGTGATGATAAACATGCATTTAGATAGTATTGATTATCAAATTAAATTAAGTAAATAGCATAGTTTTTAAAATAATTTAAGTTATATATATATTTAGCGCCATCTATCTGCTGCTACAGTCTTTTAGATAAAGAACTATGCAAATTAATTTTAGTAATTTAGCTTCATCTTTTGGCTGACCGGAACAATAGATTGCTTGCACCAAATCAATAAAGTGTGCGATTAACTAAAGATTTTGGCATAAGAAGTACTAGAAATTGTTATGGTAGATATACTGAGAACCAACTTTATATTGCAAAGCAGACATCCTTGTATAATTTGCTCATTTTACTCAAAGATAACAGATCTTGCCTAATCTATTGGCACTTACATAAAACCAAACATAACAAGCAATTCAATGAGTGATATAATGTATAAATGGGAAGCAGTTAATAATTTTCATAAATTATTTTGTACTTATGTTCTTCTATACGCTGAATCAAAAACCATTGTTTTACATTTGTATTTCAATAAATTTAGAAGATTTATATAAAGCTTAAAATAAGCTAAATGAAATTTCTTTTCTCAAAAATGAAAATTCTACATTCAAGTTCAAAGACTGTTGAAAATAATATAAATGACATTTTCTTTTTGGTTTCCTATATCTGGAAGGAATGGTGCTAACGATATTTCCAAATCTCACCCCTTGCTACATATTAATATTACCACCTATGTCGAATATTGAAATATTCTCATTCTCTCAAATATTGTCTACCTAATTAATTCCTGATTTTAATGGTCGCATTGAAATTTGCTTAAATAAAAATCATGAAAGGGAAAACTGAAATTTTAATTCAACTGCAAAATTATTTAGGAATAAGATATAAAATATGCTGATATATGATGTATAATTCACAAATTCCTTACAATTTTTCTGATAAAAATCGAGGAATATATTAGGCTGCATATTTGCTATAAGTTAGTTTTGAAATATTATTAACATTTTTTATTTAAAATGCTAGAAGATTTATCATTTAATAGGTTTGGTATTGAAATTCATTTTCAGTGATTTATTACAATTTTAACTACATTGTTATTACCTTCAACACAAATATATGCAGTGAATTATGTATGAATGAAATTTAATAGTACATATAATAATCTAAAATAAATCATTATAATAATTTCGTGTTAAAAAATGTACGTTTTAAGTGTATGTTATTTGATTAGGTTTTTCTATAATAATATTTTTTAACGAAAATAAATGTTTTATATCATTTTTAATCAAACTATTTGTTCTTCATGTATAATATTTTTCATATAATATTCAACTACTAACATACATGAAAACAAAAAAAAATTTATTTTTTATTTAAAGAAAACTATCCTTAAGTTTATTAAGAGTGATTAACTTCCTATTTTTACGAGATTACTGAAAGCACATTTATAAGATTTATTTGTCTAGTAACAGATAAAGTTGTCAAACTTAAATGTAAGTGCTCATAATAATTAGTTTACAAACAATAAAAAGGAGTGAAGTTTCTGTTTTATTTAAAAAAAAAACAACTAAGATCTTATTTAGAAGGGTAGTAATTAAAAGAAATAATTAGGTATTAAATGAGATAGCATGTAATCTTTAACAGTGATGCAGTTTTGCTTTAATTATTAGTTAATTAGATGAAATAAATTACATGTCATTTATAATGATTTTAAATTTATCTTGTTTTTGGTTAAGGAAAGAATGAATAAGCAATTTTAAATTAATTTATAGGAATTAAATATTGTATTCAATGACTAATTGTTAATCTCCCCCAGATGTAAGCTGACATCTGGGGAAGGGGAAATTCATTTATTGTTTTATTTCTGAAAAAAAAATTGTAAAGTACATTCATTGATTTCAATAAGAAAAAATATATCCTTGGATTAATTTACTGTACATGAAATTCAGCCCTTTCCCTTTCTTTTATGGAGACATTACAATTTTTACACGAAAGATACAGATTTAGATTATTTGTGTTAATAGATACTCAAAACTGGGTGTGTATTAAAACAACAATGTGTGTAAAACACACAAAATTATAAAAAAAAACATTTAGTAATCAGAAGAAAGAAATTAAAAATATGTTATGATTCGTTTTCCCAGGTTTATATGAATTATCTTCGTCTAGTTTCCATTATTAGAACATAAATAGATTCATCTTGGCATGTCTTTGAGCAGATGTATTTTCTGTCACTGATTGTTGACATGGGATTCACAAAGTGGTTCGAATGTCTCGAACAATCAACTCATTGAACATGGAGATGCTCGCAGTCCTTACTGTTGAAAGCTAATTAAGTCAGCAAAATATAGAGGTATATTTATTCTTATCCACCTAACAGTAGATTGCTACAAATCGTCAGCAATTACTTATTCGCTTATAAATGGAAGTAATACGGAAAAAGGTTTTGTTTCAGATTACTCTGTATATAAATATCATAGTTACACATTAGAAATCAAATGCAAAATAAACTATTTGTTATCCGATCTTCTGAGTTATCTATATTAATGCAATTTTAGGTTTTTTATTATGTTAGAAATAATGTCAATTTCTTTATTAAGAAATATAAAATAAGTCTTTTTAGCTGTTTTATTTCAAGTTAATTGATAAAATATATATCTAACTTCGATTATGTATAAAATTTCTCTTAATTTTATATATATATATATATATATATATATATATATATATATATATATATATATATATATATATATATATATATATATATATATATATATATATATATGTATATATATATATATATACATATATATATATGTATATATATATATATATATATATATATATATTACATCTTCTTTTATTTTTTAAACTTAAAAGCATTCAAGTATAAAAGAAAAAGAATTGCTGATATTTTCGAGCTATTTAATTTTAAAGTTGATCAATTATTCATGTACACATACATAAAAACAACATTCTTGCATAATTAGTGTAATAGTTTAAATTTTGTCCTCCTCCTCTTCATTTAAACCACTTTGTCGCTACTGCCATTATTTACTATTTGATATCGTTCGAATATTTTTATCATAGATAATAGGAAATATTTAACGATTGCTAAAGAAGAAATCCAGAAGTCTGCAAGTTTTAACTCGAGGGATTTAAATTGAGGTGATACCTAAAGTCTTATATATTATATAAGATATATTATATATTCAACGATGACAAATAAACACAGTGCCTTGCAATCTTAAGAGAATTGCTCGGCACTTGCTCTTATATCTGAAATGTAGAATTTGTATGAAATCCTTTCATTTTTTGCTATTAAAAATTGTATTTTGACATACATATTTTTCTGATCAGTAGGAGTTTTAACGTAGCAAAAAAGCATAAATCTTAAATTTTTCAATACATCTCGAGAAAATATTATTACTAAAATATCTTACTAGAAACCTATTATGTGAAAGTAATTTACAGAAGGGGAATCTAATAGGATACATTCCTTCTACTAAGTATTATAAATGTGTTTGCAATATACATTTTTAATTTCTTGTAATAAATTAAATTACTCCATCTTTTTCTGATTTGTATGCACGTATTTTATATAGTAGTTAAATTTTCATAAATAAAAACAATTATATATATAAAATATTTGTCCTTAGAAAATTTTAGAAAAGTAACCATAATGTTATTGCTTTTATTTACCTTCTTATCACCATACAAAACTATCTATTCAAACAAATCTTATCTATTTTTAAATGTCTATATCAAATTACGATTAATGTAGAATGATATTATTAAACACTTTTACCAAATTTTTTAAATTTATTGAAAAAATTAATACTTAATGTCAAAGGAATTTTCGAAATAATTTCAACATTTAATTGAAACTTCTAACCTAATTTAAGAATTATGAACACTGACGAAGATATTTTTAGCTATTCAGTAATTCTGAAAAATAGAAGGTATTAGAAAATTAATTCATTAATGAGGATTTTGATATCATAATGACTCTCATTTACTATAATAGGTTTCAGTTCATCTCTTTGTTCGCTTTAATGACTTTTATCCATAAAATTAGTTTTTCACTTAAAATAATGAAGTTCAAATAAATTGCCCTTTAGGGTGTGTTAAATTGCCAAATTCTATAAAGAGTGTCTAAAAATTCTACTGAATTAGAAAAATTAACTTTTTGATATATGGGTTGGTTTAACTGTCAATTTACTGTATTTTTATAGACAAAATTCATAATTAGGTTAACATATAAATGTGAATTATGAATCAATATCAACATATACTTCCGAAAAATGAGCGAAATCAAATAAATATTGAACTAAAGTCTGAGCAATAACCACTCATCTGTCATCAAATGGTTTGAATGAATAATTAAGGGTTTGATTTTAAATTTTTGTATAAATTTATGTAAATATTAATGATACTTTTAAATAATGCATAAGTGAATTATAAATATAAATGTGTTTATGTACTTCAAAAACAATTTATAAATCAAATCATTTTGAGTTTTCAGAATAATATAATATTATAGGTGAGTTTATGAAAATAGTAACGTTACTAATTTATATTTTTTTAAATATGAGCTCAAAATTGTAGACTACTATGCTTCAAAGTGTCAATTAACTAATAGTAAAAGCCTCTTTATAATTATGTAAACTAATTGTTCAATTATCAAATGTTTCACATTTAATGACTACAAATAACATTAGAATCCTAAAAACATATGCGGTTTTATTATTGGGAAACTGTTTAAAGGCTTTGTTCGTTAAATTAAATTTGTTTAATTCGAGTGGCGCGTGTTAAATAAACATTTAATAAAGTACTGAACTGACAAACAAAATTTTACTTTACTTTCTGATTTATGAGGTACTCTTTAGATGCTTAACAATATAAATTGGTTGGAATAAAATATATAAAGACATTTTTTTAAATATTGATCGTCAAAACGGAAAATATTTCAAGAAAAACAAATTTTCAATATTTCTTTACAATAAGTATGAATGTTTGTGAATCTCAGTGAATGAAATATAAACGTCATTAAATTTAAATGTTTTTAAAATATATTTGAGTTTTCAAAAGTCCTCAGAGAAACCAGAAAATAAATAAATTTTTTCTTAATTAATATTCTTTTATCTCTATTGAAATTACAATCATAATAACAGAAATAACAGAATAACTTCATTATTTTCATAGAAATAACTTCATTCTGGATTGAAAAGAATAAATAATTAAGAATTTATTGAAAATTTATTATTTATAATCTATTTATCATCATTTTGAGATTATTTCAGTAAACAGATATCCTAAAAAATAAATTTTTGTTTCGTACAAACATTTTTATTTCAAAATTTATATAGCTTGAATGTACCATTTGAAATGCTACTTTCTTTTTACTGTTGTTATGTGTCCTTTATTTTATAAATTTTAATAAACTTCTGGTTTATCAAATTTTTTTATACATTTTTTAATATATATCATTTCTTTATATTTTGCACGTTCATTTACATTCGTGAAAAAAAAAATAATGATTTTGGAAACTGACATTCAAAAAGTATATAAATTAATGAAATAATTAATTAATTATAATTAAAGAAACAGCTTATAAATTATTTCACATTGATATCTTGTTTGAAGAGAGTAAATTTTGTAATTTATTCGATAATTATTAAAACCTAATATTTGCTTTTAAATGACATAAGAAAATCCAATTTTAAATGTAATTAATTATACTATAAATTTAAATCACAAAATTTCCCAAAGATTCTATACCCAAAGAAATTTATATAGTTTTGAAAAATTTATAGTTTACATTTTATTGAAAGCCGAGTTTTTTGACAAAATTCCCAAAATCCATCTAACAAGCACCAAGTGCAACTAAAATTAACATTTTTAACGGTATTCTTGTTTATATTTTCAATATTAAATGAGATAAGTTGCATAATATTTTAAAAACATAAGATTTGAAGACTTATGCAATGAGAATCAAAATTATTCAATAGTTTGGACCATTAAGTCAGAAGCAAAATTAAGATATTGTCAATTATGAAAACTAAACAAAGCAATTTTATAACTTTCAGGATGTTTCTTTTGTAAAGTTGTAACAAGAGTAAAGGTAGAAACAAATAAAACAGCCAGGTATTTTCGAAAATATTTTTTTGAATATTATTAATACAAAGGATGCAGCAAGATAATTTTTTATTGAAATAACACAAAAAATGTTATTGATACATTTTTATTTATTTTTGCATACTAAAGTTACATATCTTAAGCTTTAGTTTACATAGCTTTCAATATCATATTGGGGGCCAGCCGTTGGTGATACACAGCGTTAACCGAATTATGCTGTTCTCATTACTCTTTCCAACACATTAGCAGGTATGTTCGCCGGTTCTTGTTTCTTTTCAGATCTTTCAAAGTTTGTGAGAATCGGTAAAGTCACATGATTTTAAATAACTCTACAAAGAGTTACACAGGACCAATACGTGTAAACGCGCTGGCCACTCCAAATGATTTCTCATTGAAATGAGGCGCCAGGCAAAATAGGCCTGTACGATAAATGCATGATGTTCATTATTCCAAAATATAGTGGTGACTGAATCCCAGTGTCACTCAACTTTATGATCTGCTCTCTAAAATAATATCGTCAATCTCATTATATTTACTACTTTTGTGGTTATTACAACTGGATATAAGGAAATCAACATTCTGCAACTTCAATTTAAATATATATATATATATATATACATATTCGGTGTTATAATAGTCAGGCACATAAACTACTAGAATAATTAGACTTAAAAATGATATTAAAACATTTAGATATTTAACTATATATCATATTAATGATAATAATTATGAACAGAGAATCATATCCATTAATTTTTTTTAAAAACACACTTGAATTTTTTAATTTCTTAAAATACATTGCTAACTATAAATTTTGCACATGAAATTAAGATATAAAAATTTTTAAAACCATTACTGTAATTCGTATTTCATTTATCCTTTAATACACAGTTAAAAACATTATCGTATTTAATGAAGTATGTCCTTATAAGGAAATAGAATGTATATTTAATTTCTAAATATAAAATACTGGCCTACTTTGTAATTTTGAGAAGCATATTTTTTCCAATAAATCAATTTTCTAATTATGCCAAATATTCTTTTCTTTATATAATTAAATAATGTAATAGCATTAAAAAATATGTAGCTTAGACATAGCAGCTAATATAGTATATGTTGTAAAATTTCCTTTAGTGTAAATAATTTAAAATTTCACCTTGGAGCTTAGTATAAAAAAGTTACTTTGTGTACTCGGCACCAGTTTCTCATCATCAATACATACGAAATTATTTATAACTGGGAAAGAATCAATATAGGAAATGAATAATGTACATTAAACGCTATTCAATCATGTGTAAAGTCAGATGGGTGATATGTGCTGGTTGATTGAACGAGTGGTATGATATATGATCTTGGGAGACACTATCTTTCAGAGCTCCAAGTGGGATCCGCAATGATAACGTCTTCACTTCAATCGCAGTGATTGATGATATCGGTATCATATCATTATAATTGACGTTTGGTATACCTAAACCAAAATATAGACACTAACTGCGCGAGGCGTTCGTAAAATTAATGTTTTTTTATTTTTTATTATATTTTTTAAAATTTTATTATAAAACTATTATATTTAAAACAAAATACACTCTTGAAAAGGGAGATAATTATCTAAGAAAATTTTTAATTTTAAAAAAAAATATATTGAGAGTTTTAGGCATTTTGCTTTAAAATAAAACACATATTTGTCTTACATGAATAAGAAAATACTTATCATACATATGCAAAAATATTTAAAATGTAAGCAGATTCCAACTGTATTAATAAATTATATATATATATATATATATATATATATATATATATATATATATATATATATATATATATATATATATATATATATATATATATATATATATATATATATATATACATATATAATATATGTATATATATATATATATATATATATATATATATATATATATACATACATATATATATATATATACATATATATATATATATATATATATATATATATATATATATATATATATATATATATATATATATATATATATATATATATATATATATATATATATATATATATATATATATATATATATATATATATATATATATACATATATATATATATATATATATATATATATATATATATATATATATATATATATATATATATATATATATATATATATTATATATATATATATATATATATATATATATATATATATATATATATTATATATATTATAATATTATAATTAATTATATTATAATTATAATATATTAATTATATTATAATATAATAAATTATAATATATTAATTATATTATATTATTATAATTTATTCTATTATAATATTATATATATATATATATATATATATATATATGATGGTAGCACATCATATATATATATATATATATATATATATATATATATATATAATTAAATTATTAGAATCTTGTATTTTGTTATCAATTTAATTATAATATATATAATTAAATTGATAATAAAATAGTAATTCAGTCACACACACATTATATATATATATATATATATATATATATATATATATATATATATATATATATATATATATATATATATATATATATATATAATGTGTGTGTGACTGAATTCGTATTTTGTTATCAATTTAATAAAACATCGATTTAAAGTCTTGATCAAATTCAATATATGCTTTGAAGAATAAACAGGGATGATGTAAATTGTAGAAATTTATTTATGACATATAGATCACTTTAGACAGTCTCTAGTATACTTTAACTATTTTAAAATAACTGCACCTGAAATGCATTTAATTATCCGCAATGAAATGCAGTTTATGAAAATATAGTCAAATGAATGATATGAATACTTTTCTTCGTTCTTGTTATGGAATTTCTGCAAAACACTAATCAAAAGAACAAATAACTAAAAATATCTCATTAGTTGCTTGTGCTTAGTTAGATTAATTAAAATAAATTGTATATTTTGATATGTAAGAAGTTAAATTAAAAACACTCTTATTATAAATTAAGTTTTAGAAACATAATGCATGAGAGAAAATAATATCGTTTAAAATGTTAATATTTTAGACGCATCATTTTTTAAACGTATTTCTTAGATTTTACAAATGAGAAAAAAAGGAAATATTATAAGTATTATCTAGCTGAAAATTATTATTGTATTCGCGTTAACTTAAAATTCTATTAATTTGAAATTAAAGTGTAAATTTAAAAGCAAAATTTGATGACTGGTTATTTGTGTATTAGATCGGAAAAATGTTTTTTCTTTTTTTTTTGAAATTTGACAGTAAATTAGTAAAAATATGTTTTTAAATAAGAAGACAAATACACACATTATATTTTTTAATTTAAGAATTAGAAATTTTTCTAACATTTTTTGTTTCTTTTTAAAGATATAAATACAACTCATATTTGAATGGATTAGATTAACTTTTAGTTTGATAGCTCATACAGTAAATATAAATTTTAATAAATAAGAAACTTTCCAAACTTTTTACTAGTACTTTATATTTATATGCCATGTTTTTGGTGAAAAAAATCTGTTTTTCTATATAATATCTTTCATGGTAGAAAAATACTTTACATATGAAGAAAAATGATTAAAAAAATTATATAGCATATATATTCCTAAACATCACTGTTAACAGCTCTATCAAAGCTTTATACGATTTACTGCATTATCGGATAAATGCATTTACACTGCAGGACTTTATGAATTCTTAAAGCATGTATCAAACCATTACATTTTTTTAAAAATATATATATTTAAGAAATATCTTAATTTATTCTACTACATTGCTGGACAATTGCTAAGGACGGATAACTCTATCATCCATAGCAACTACAAAATAAAAAGAAGCAAAATGTGGAAAATTAGAATAAGTGCGGAATATAGTAACAGGAAGTATGAGTGTGCAATATATATTTTTTTCCACATCTGTTCATCACGTGATAGCGTTCATAAGAGCTTAAAAAGTTTTCCCGCGTGTGGACAGTTGTTGTTTCAAGTCAAATTTTTACAGGAAAGATTTAATAGATGAACTTGAAAATTCTGGTATGTCTTGCCAACATCACTTAGATGATTTTATGCGTGGCTGAATTATTGGAAAGATCGAAGAAGGGCGAAAAATAACAGATATTGCCAGTGAGTTCGACATCACTCACAGCGTTGTTTCATGGCTGTGGAAGTCATTTAACACTACTGGAATGTGTAGAAGGTGGCACGGTGAGGTCGTGTTAGAAGTACGACGCCTGCAGAAGAGAGATATATCCTCCTATCAGCAAAAAGGAACAGGCGCATCACAGTTCAGCAGGTGGTAAATAAGTTTCTTGCCGCCTCAGAAAAGCAGATCTCCCGAAAAACTGTTGCCAGACTTTTGAGGGTAGGAGGACTATATGTCCGCAGACCTCTTCCAATGGTGACGTGAGCATCACAATTGGACTGAACAGTCCTGTCGGATATCGGTCCATTTTCTGGATATTTTCTGGACGATAAGCAGTGTCCCTCTCACGCCAGATCAGTTATCGTCTACAATCCAATAACAGACTGAATCTACTCTCATCTGAGAATAGTACACATGCCCAGCCCTGTTGAGTCCAATTGCCATACTCACGACACCATTGCAAACGGGCTGCCTGGTCAATGGGACACACACAACAGGTCTGCGGGCGTATAGTCCTCCTCCCCTCAAACGTCGGGCAAGAGTTTTACAGGAGAGGGCAAGAGTTTTCTGAGGCGGAAAGAAACTGATTTACAACCTGTTGAGCTGTGATGCGCCTGTTCCTTTTTGCTGATAGGACGATATATCTCTTTTCTGCAGGCGTCGTACTTCTAACACGACCTCACCATGTCATCTACTACACATTTCAGTAGTTTTAAATGACTTCGACAGCCGTGAAACAACGCTGAGAGCGATGTCGAACTCCATGGCAATATCTGTTACTTTTCACCCTTCTTCGATCTTTCCAATAATTTAGCCACGTATAAAATCATCTAAGTGATGTTGGCAAGACATACCAAAAATTTCAAGTTTGTCTATTAAATCTTTCCCGTAAAACTCTGACTTGAAACAACAACTGTCCACACGCGTGAAAACTTTTTAAACTCTTATGAACGCTATCACATGATGAACAGACGTGGAAAAAAAATATTGCATACGCATACTTCCTTTTCCTATATTCCACACTTATTCCAATTTTCCACATTTTGCTTCATTTTATATTGTGGTTGCTATGGATGATCGTGTTATCCGTCCTTAGCAGTTGTCCAGCAATGTAGTAGAATAAATTAAGATATTTCTTAAATATATATATTTTTAAAAAAATGTAATGGTTTGATACATGCTTTAAGAATTCACACACATGAAGTCTTAAATATATATATATATATATATGTATGTATAGGAATTAATGTTATTAAATTTATTATTTGGGTACCTGATCTTCTATTTCGAAATATATAATTGGTTAATTTCTTAAATGAATTAATATTTTGAAGTGTTTATAAGATCTTATTTCAGTTATACGAAATTATCATTCAAAGCGTTTTAACAAATGCTTAAATATTATAATTCAAATGAAGACTTGAAACTTAAATTTTAAAAATAGAGTTTTGATTTCTACTGTTACTTTAGAACAAGAATGTAAATTAGGGTATACATTTGTAGATTACAATTAAACGGATTTAGCTAGAATCTTCGAAATAATTTATGAAATGAAATTAGATTAATAGCTGTTATATTTTTTAATTTCTTAAATTTAATAAAATTATTTATTTAATGAATAATGACTGATGATATGTAGTTGCAGTTGAATTCAAGGTAACAAGAAAAACAAATTTATAAAACAGAAATTTAACACATATATATATATTAAATTCCCAAATTCCAAAATGAATATATTAATAAAGAAAAGCTTATCAAATTATTATTTCAATATAAAATTAAATGTCCTCCGATTGAAATTAGAATTATAGAGATTATAAAAAGAATTATGTATTTTTCGTTACTTTTACACACTTAAAGTGAATACGGACAAATAATTTTCCGATCTGTGTTTTAAATACAGGATCTGTTGTATTAAGGGATAGAACAATGATAAATTAGAAAGAAACTCTATTTTTAGTGAATACAATTATTCATATTAATCAATTCAATCTCTAAATTAAAAAAAATACTTAAGAATAATATTGATTGATTTCCAAGATAACTTAAGACTTTAAAAGTAATCCTAATACTGTCATATCATTAATTTTAAATAAAACTCGGATTATATTTTAAAACTAAACATATAATGTGTAAGTGTTTAAATTTAATTTCATATGCTTTTGTGGTATATTTTAATATAAAAATTTTTATTTTTTCATTGTGTTTGAAAATTTATATTATTACATGGAATAAAATTGGTGAAAGGAATACTTTTCAATATTTTTTTAGTTATAGAAAAGTGCCCTTAAGAAATATGATAACTTTTATTTTTAGTGTAATTTTTGTCATAAAAAATCGTATTTCTACTTTTAAATTAAATTTTGGAAGCATAATCTACTTTAAACTTTATCCTTCAATGCTCGCTTTTATGAATTCTAAAATTTGTCACTATATTCTGCCTGATACTGAGAACATCAAATAAATTTTTTCCTATTCCTTTACGCACAAAAGTGATTCAAATATTTTTAAACTGAGTTATGACAGAAGAAATATCTTAGACTCTTCAAATTAAGGTAATTTAAATTTTGAGTATGATAGATTTGTGAAAAATGAAACTCATACATTACTTCCGAGTGTCCTCAGTTAGATTTGAATGGAAAGTATAAATCTATACTTTAAGTAAAAATTTATTTCCTGAACTTGATATTTTTTCTATTTTTGACTTTATAAAATTCAAAATATTTATATATTATGAAAGAAAAATAGATGTTTTCATATAATTTCAAAGCATATAAAATTTCAAAGCATAATGGCTTAAAATATTTAGTTTTGAATTTGTGTTTCCATTAAACAAATTAAATATTTATTAATATATTTTCGCATTTGTAAGGTAGCAATTTATTTTGGTAATCTAATGATAAATATACGTGAATTGAAAATAATTCTCAAATGGTCATTATCATTCTCAAAAATCCTAATTTTTGCATCTAGTTGATTTCTAAATTCAGTGGTTTAAATTTTTGTATCAATTTTAGTTTGAAATCGCTTTTATATTTTACAATTTAACTTGAGTTTTGTGTTTATAATTACAAAAAATTCAAAAAAAAGAAAGAAAAAAAGCGCAGTTTAACTCTTTAACTCAGATTTTTATTCCAATATCATGAAAAATTAATCCTTAATTAAGTTTCAGATAAGAGAATATTCTTAAATAAATGGGTAGGCATTAAAATTATTTTTATTAAATTTTAACTTTAATTTATATGAACAATACATTATATCCATATTTTTATAAACTAAATGTATATTTTTACTGCACTGATATGTGTAAGACTATAACTGATCAAAAAATCTTTTTCTTACCAAAGCATAAACAGGTGAAAAACACTTACAAAATGTTTTAACAAACAAACAAAGCTATATAATTTTGAAAATGTTAACAAAAATAATTTAGTTATTGATTAATTGTTGGTGAATTTAGTATGTATTATTATCAATTATTTACCTGTATTTCTTAACCATTTCTTACAATTTAATATTTATTTAAGGGATGTTGCATTTTTATTTAATTAAAGCTTTTTTACGTCTTATACATTTATAAATAAAAGCAAAACTATTTTTATCAAAATTAGGAATTTGAATATAATTCATCAATTATGATGCACTTAATAATGATATTATTATATGAACTACAATATTTTTCTAATAATTTCTAGCTTTAGTATTTATTATGCATTAATACAAATTAAATAATTATTATTTTTGATATATGAGATTGTTTCAAAAATTAAATGATGTTAAATGTGGGATATTAACTTTGTATGAGGAAGGAATTACCTCTTTCAAAGTATTATAATTTGTAAATTTTAAATGAATTGTTAAAATTTTGAACAATTTTATTAATGTTTTAATAAGGGAAGCTTAATATCCTTCATTGACATATGTAATTATTTTTTGTTGACAGTGCAGAAACTTTATTAAATAATTCATATAAATAATTTTCATTTAGGCATATGTAATAACACAGACATTCAAAATATTATCAGCCATTGAATGATATTTTAAATGATTTTAATTTTATTTTTAAAATGTATAAGAGTTTTGTGTATATATAAATTAATTTTGTACGATGCTTATTTATTTTAATTATATACCGGAAAATGTAAATATTTACAAGACAAATTAAAATTATTGTTAGTAGATGTAATTTGGAATCACTTAGTATGAACAAAATTGCCTGCAAAAATTAAGATTCTTGTATGGGCTCACACAAAAAGAACACTATTAATAGTAAATATAATTATTATAAATAAGTTGATTGCTGCGCAAAAAACCTAAAACATTTTAACTAATACATTTTCAAAAAAAAAATAAAATATAAATTATGCATTGCATTCTTAAAAATGTTGCAATAGTTGGAATGTTTCACGTGCATTCTTAAATGATTTCTTTTAGTTTCTTTATATAAGATTTAATAGAATAATTTCTTTGTTTGAATACTCTTTTTTGGATCATACTACAAAAAGATTTACAAAGTATCACTGTTGAGAGGGCAATGAAAATTATTTTTTTATATAAAATATGGAACTTTTTAATATATAAAATTGAAGACTTTAAATGCGAAACAATTTATCACGCGTGAAACTAATCCTATGTTTTAAAAAGTTTTATTCAAAAATATCCCCATAAGACATTTTAAAATATTCTTTAAAATAATTTATGTCCACCGCAACATTTTTTTTCTGTGCAAATATTTCACATATGTATTCATGAACTTAATATGTCAGAAGATCCTTACTTCATATTAAAAATATTGCCTTATGATAAATTTAGCAAATTACAAAGTACGTGACTTTACAAATGTATAAAGGATGTGAGAGGAGAAATGCAGTATTCATCGTATATTTTTCAATAATTAATAATATTGAACTCGAAATCATCCATTATGTGAGAACCGTGATTCTACCTCTAGTATTCCACCTATTTAACACAATATAATTAAAGAATAGGTTAACTCAATTTATATGTGTGTTCAATGATACACCTAAATACAATCAGTTTTTTAGTTATATTTATCACATCACTGAAATTAAATTGAGAAAATTTAATTTAAAGTTAAATGTGTTGTTAACATATATATAGTGTGTGAATCTGGAAAATGATTTCAATTAATCATTAAACTATCAGTAGAACATGATTTTTGTCTCTTTGCCTCTAATTTGTTTACCATATTTTCGTACGTATCCATGCAGGTGAGGCCCTGACTGTGCATTTCAGGATAATGGGCTCGGAATATGTATCTATCCTCAAACGGTTCGTAATTATAAACCCAAATCAGGAGAAGAGATCACGACTGTGCTGGAACCATTTCTTCGACATCCACGTCAGACCAATGGAAGAACACAGGACGAATTATCGTGAACACGTTTCCAATAACCGGAACTTTAGCAACTCAAGCAGAAATTCAGCAGAGCCACGTACGCAATCGCTCACTCTAGTGATCTTTAGTGATTTTAACAATGATATAACTAAGCAAGTGAATTGTATGCATCGTCGTAGAAAATAATAATCAAATCTCATAAATTGATCAAATTAAATCAAAATAATATATATATATATATATATATATATATATATATATATATATATATATATATATATATATATATATATATATATATGAATGGAAGAATATGCCTTTGAAACACAGCATAAGCTTTATAAACACATGCATTTAAAAATATTATGTATTATCTCATTTGGATTAATCATTATGAAATAAAAAATAGTAAAATAAACATAGTTTATTTAATAAAAATTATTATATCTTGATAATTTAATAAAAATTAATTTTAATTAAATTAAATACAATTAATGTGAATTGGATTTCGAATATTTTAGAAATAATTACTTGGCAATTAAGAAAGGTATTTTAATATTAAAAGGTATGAAATTTTAAAATCAGTTGTGGTTTTCAGTATTCGATTTTTTAAAAATTATTTTTAAATATTTAGCATATTGTGAAAAATGCAAGTACTAAGGAGAAATGATCAACATTTTGTATTATTGAAATAAATTCACATTTGTTTAATGTGTGTAAAGTGTATTTATATTAAGACAGGAATCTAAGAAACACATTTCAAAGCTGACAGAAGTATACTGTGTTCAAAGTTATCTTAAGACATTTTATAATGGAAACTTTTAGAAAATACATTGGAAATAAAATGTGAATTATTTCATGAGAAATATTTTTACAGATATATTTTCCCCATTAAGTGAGATCATAAAACGAAATGAGCTAGCTATTCGAAAAGTGTTATATCTTCGTAAAATTCACCTTAACGTTTTTATCTATTTCTGACCCATTTCATTGATGATCTTTATCCCAGAAAAGTTTCCTAAAATGGAATCTGGACTATATAAGACAATTTAATCAGAGAAAACATTTCTTTTAGAATTTGAATTTGTTTCGAGAAGGCTGTCAATTCAAAATATTTTATGCACATGTATTTTTTATTTGCATAAATTGAAGTTCTACAAGATGATTGATCAGTTACATTTAATTAATTATGAAATAGGCACAGTAAAATAATTCAAATTAAATTTAAATTTGTAATTTTAAATATCTTGTTTCTTCTATTTAATTCTTGAATTTATTCACACTTGAATGATATTCTTTATAACTTTAAAATGCATACACTATTTAAAATAAAGATTGCTTATACCCATAAATATATATCAATTAAATACGTCAATTCACAAAAGTTCTTCTTTCACCTGAAAACAAATGTCAATAAGTTTCTTTTGAATTTAAATAAAATAATTTTTTTTATAATTTTTCATATTAAGCAGTTCTTAAGCGCATTGACATTTGGTCCCAAAATCATATTTTCCACTGAAATATTGATGCATTCTAAACCACAATTTTAGATTTGCAATTTGTAACACAAATAATGCATATTCATCCACTTTCATACTTAAAAATTTAAATTTTATCCAGTTCATGACACTCGTAAATCTAAACTAAATGAAAATCATAAAACACCTTTGTGTTTTTTTAATTCAGGTAATTTCAATTTAATAACATATAAACTTTAAATTAAGTAAGCATAAATAACAAAAGATGCAACTATATTTAAGTAATTAATATTAGTTATAAAGTAATTGATTGATTCCTAAATGTTATTGCTCTTTAAAATTTTAATGATATTTTGTGTGCGTGTTGTGTGTCTGGAAAAAAAATTAAATCATTTACTGTTCCTTATAACCGAGAATTATGAAAGTCAGGTATATAAGAAATAAATCAGTAAAGTATTTGTATGACACACATGATGTCTTGCTATTTACTGGCACTAGCTTATATTTAACGTTAGTTAAAATGTCAAAATTTTATAATAAATCAAAATTTGATTTGAAGATAATAGCTCATAATAATTAATAGGCTTTCTTTCAGATTGTTTTGTTGTTGTTGTGTTGTGCCAGCTAGGCTGGCATTTTGAGGTACGTTGTTCTACTTTTCCAACTAAATTATATTTTGGTGTAGAGTCCGACTTACTCAGTACACACACTTGTCAAAGTTACACGTTTGTAGGATAGGCAACTATTCACAACCCATTCATTCAAAGAAAGGACAAAGATAAGATATAGAGATCAAGTGCATCCATGCCCGAACTGGGATTTGAACCCAAGTACCTCCCTTTCCACAGCAGGCACTCTGACCACTAGAAAGGGTAGATGGCTGCAGATAGCATAATAACTTAAAATGCAAAAAAATGAATAATTGAAAAATTAAAAGAAACATTATATATATATATATATATATATATATATATATATATATATATATATATATATATATATATATATATATATATATATATATATATATATATATATATATATATATATATATATATATATATATATATATATATATATATATATATATAATAAATTTTAGAGTATATAAGTTATTTTGAAATATAATAAATTATAAAATAAGACAAATTTTAAAAATTTAAATTATTTTAAATGGTATTTTTGTTTAAAAAATGTACGTTTAAGTTGCTTAATATTTTACATTTATATATTATTTTCAATATCAATTGAAATGTGATTTATTAATGTAAAGAAGTAAATAAAAAGTTAATTATTATAGTAAATGTAATGTTTTGAAATTTAAAAATAACTGATATTTTAATGACTTCTAATTAACCTATTTTTAGCCAGTGGTGTTTAACTCATCCCTTCATAATATTTCAGGAAATCTATACAGAAGAATAAAGGAATTAATAACTTTTGTGTCATAAAAAAAATAAGGAAATATAATTTTTTTCTAAACCCTCTATATTTACGGTTTAAATGTTTTTAATAAAATTCTTATTTTTTACTTAATGGTAAACTTTTATTTGTCAATACATTGATTTTTATTAGCAAATCCTTTCAAAATAATAATAGTTAGTAAAAAAGTCAAAGATTTATTTCATTGATTAGAAATTATATATGTTATAAAAGCTATCTTAGTTAACTGTCTGTTTACTGACATTTCTGAAGTATAATAAAGTTTCATTTTAATTCAAAATTTGCAGGTTTAGTTAGGTTCAAGATTTGGCTTAGATTAACTAAACATAATTTATCACGAGTAATATTTCATGAAAAAAACATTTAAAATTTTAAATGCTTAGAACTCTCGCACTCACACACACACATGTGACAAATTTATGAACTGTTTATCACATACTTTATCCAAACTATAATGAACCAAAATTTCAAAATATGTTTAAAATGTGATTTACTAATTTTTGAAAAAATTTTTATTATATTA
This sequence comes from Latrodectus elegans, assembly GCA_030067965.1. NCBI lineage: Eukaryota > Metazoa > Arthropoda > Arachnida > Araneae > Theridiidae > Latrodectus > Latrodectus elegans. Next base: position 53,812,649 of record CM057820.1, read on the forward strand.
CACAAGATTCATTCCCAAAATAAAATACTTAATATAAAAACGACAAAAAAATTATTTGAATAACATATTTAAAAATATATATTTAACTCGATATTTTTTTGATATAATGACTTTAAAGTTGCAGTTCAAGTCATATATAATAATTTCATGAACTTAAAAACGCAATTCAGCACAAAAGTGTCTCTATACTTAAAAAAAAATTCTAAAACAATACATAATATATTCATACTCTCACATTCATAAAAATTGTATATTAACAAATAAAGTTACAGAAAATTATATTTTCTTTCATGTAAATAATTCAATGTGATGATGTAAATTTCAAAGTTCAGCCCGTGAATAATTGTGGTTCAAATTTAATTGCATAAATGTTTAATTTTTCATCATCGTAAAAGTTTGATGATAATGCTCATATCATATATCGTTATAAATTATTTTATAACAACATATCATTAATTAAAATTATAGACTTTATGTAATGGTATTTTATTTTCAACAGACTCATATATTATTATAAATATTTTATAGTTTCTTCTTTATGTATAGGGATACAGAAAAGAAAAAAAATCCATAACATATTTGCTCTTAAATTTGTGCTTAAAATTCACATAGTTAACGCATTTGAGTTTCGATAGTTAGCATAAATGTTATCATAGATTTTGAAGTGGTAAGTTTACGTGAAATAGATTTTTACAGTTTTATATTTGGATAAAGCATAGAAAAATTTTATGTATTAATAAATAAAACCGTGCCTAATTCTGTATGATAATTTTAGTTTTAACATCTATGATGATGAGAGAGTACTATTGCAATAAGTTGTGTACTTTTTATGCGCAATGTTCTATGAAATTTCCACAAGTTTAAAAAAAAAATAAACTTAGTAAAGTGTAACTTGTGTACCAACACCATGTATTTTAGCAAAATTCTACTTATAAAATAGTATTATTCGATACATTTAATCACTTTTATAGTGGGGTTACATTCTCAGGAAGCTGTGAACTAGTGTTTGTAAGAGAAAATAATTTATTTGAAAAAGAACAATATTGTATACTATATATCTTGGTTCTATAATGGCAAAGAATTTTTATAATCTTTATTTTATTTCTTTAATCGTATATTGAAATATTATTATCTTGAATGCGTATAACATTCTTCGGAGCGAGAGTAGAAAATATTGATTATACATAAATACTTTAAAAAATAAATATTTCAAATGTAGATTCTTTATTTTTTTCTTTAAAATTATTTTATTAACATAAATTCTTTCTGTTTTTAATACATGACATTTTTAATGGAAATTCGTATATTTAAAAATTGAATTAGTTATTATTTATTTTAATTACTTCACGTTTTAAGTGTATATCTCTAAATAAATATCACTCATTTTTTCAAATGAACACAAGTATTTTTCAATTATTTTATTGTTCCCAATTTTTGCGCCTGAAATTCTATTATTATATTTTTGATGTCGTTCTTTAATTATGCGTTTATAATTATTATTTTCTTTTAACTCTCACTTGCCACCTTCTTATTCCCAAACAATTGTTTCTACATCTAAATTTTGAAACAGCTGTAAAAACATAGTAGTTCGTAATTCAGTTGAAATAAATTACATTAAATTTTGAATCATTAGAATTTTTAAAACAGAATTTATAAAAACTTATTTATGTCACTCGAATATTAGTAATTTGAAGAAACAAAATTGTTTGATATTCCTATGTTTGATATTCCTCATTTTTAAGCTAATATGCACATTTTTAAATTTATTTATCATAAAAAATTGTGTTTACTTTTTATGATTTACTTTTTGGAAAGAAATATTCAAAAATTTTAAAAGCTACTAAAATCAAGCTGATATTCATTATCTATTTTAGAATTCTATCGTATATAAAGTATAAAATATCCAAAGTTTGTATTTAAAAAGATCAATAAACAATTATTTAAATGCATTTCACAAGCTAGAATTTTAAAATCAAAATATAATTCATATAAAATTCCGAATATAAATTTCATAAATACTCTAAAGGATGTTCTTGAGATGAGATATTCTGAAATAAATGCTATAAAAAGAAATGAAAAGAGAAATATATAATACAATTTATTTACTTTTTGTGTAACATTTGATAAATTCGTAAGAGACAGCATCAGTCAGAAAAAATGTCGTTGATTTATTGAGCTAAATGAATTATATAAATAAGGACTACTTTTGATGACTAAGATAATAAATTCTTCTTCAAAAGATTGATTACTTTTCTAAAAAATTAGTTTTATCAGAGAAATGTATTTTCATCCAATTTATTTTCTGAAATTTAACAATAATAATACAATTATTTTTGAAAAAAATATTTCGACGTGTATAAAAAACGAAATGGAAATGATTATGAAATAGAAATTTAATAAAAACATTTATTTTTTCTTGTCAACTAAATTATCATATTTTTAATTAATGCTTTTTTGATTTATATTGTATATTTTATGACTAAATAATTCCAAAGATATAATTTTACAACATTTGCGTAAATGTAATGAAACTTGTAAAAAAGACATATTATTCAAACGACAATATATTCAATAGTCAAAGATAACAAGTTCTTAAATTCAAAAGATACATACGAATATTTCAATCTACTATATCTTTCGTGTATTGTCTAACTATTATTTACATAAAATATAATGCATAATAATGTGATAAACGTACTCTTTGTTGCTGTGTAAAATAGTATTATTGTGTATTGGTTCTAAAATGAAGTAAATACCAGCCAGAGACCCCTGTACTTAATCCTGAAAGGGTCTGACCAAATCTCACATTTCTAATCTTTTTTTATTGAAAATGAAGTTAAAACTCAATAGTATTTACGAGCGAGTAAAATAGCAATTTACTTTTAAATGACAAAATTTTTCAAAAGCAAAGTGTGTTAAGTTAACAATAGTGATTGTACGTAACTTAAGTATTGAATTAATTAATTATTTCTAATAAATAGAGTACAATTGACTGAATTTAGAATCAACATCTTAAAATGATTTTTAATTAAATAAGTCATTAAAAATATTTTACTGATTTAATTAAAACAATTTTTATTAAATTATCTTAAGCTTAATCTTTGTTATTTAAGGAACGAGATTAAAATTAGTAAAGTGGAAAAGAAGATATTGCATAAAAATAATTACAAATATCTCCATCTACGCAATTTCTCCTGTTTCATTTTTTGTCATTTCAATAAAAAAACTAAATATTGATATTAATTTTAAAGTTTATTTCTCAATTGCCATTTATGAATATTTTTTATCAAGAAGAACAAATGAAATTTTAATTTGAGTTGATGTGGTAAAATTATTTAGTTTATTTAATCTATCAGAGAAAACAGTTTTAAATGGAAATTTTATAAATTATATAATTACGAATTTCAATTACAGTTATTGGTTTATAGTTATTGGTCAATTATAGTTATTGGTATTAGTTGTTATTACCTTTAGCAAGATGAGTAATATAAATGCAATTTCCAATAATTTAAAATATTTAATTCAATGTTTTAAATCCCTCTTATTTATAATTATCTTGAATTTGATTTGCAAGTATTTGGCTTTTCATTTTTTCATTTATTAAAGATTTTTATATTTTTGTTGATAAGTACTAATCTATTCAGAGCTTAAAAAGAGGAAAAGGTACCTATTAATCGTTTTAAAATATTTCATAATCTTACACTTTGAAAAAATTTATAAGTTTAATTCTACAATCTTTTAATTGAAAAAAAATTGTTGAGCAGATTTGAGCTTTAAGATAATCGGTATGCACCAGTTAACCTTCAAGACATTTTAGAGTGATTGCTGATGCTAATTTTTATGATCTCAAAATATACTTAATACACCTCCAATTGAAATTGAAGGTAAAGATGAAAATAACCAAAAAATGAAAAAAACAACTTGTGACACAGAAAATTCTGATCTTCTCTGATGTAGAAAAAATACAACGTCATTTAGACATTTTCAACGGAAATTTTACTATTTGTTCAAATTTCTTACTTGAACAATTAAACCAAAGAAACTTATTAAAAATTTTCTTCAGATTCTATGGAGAAATATATTCATCAATATTGGTATACGCAATTCAGTTTATTATCCACTACATTAACACATTCAAGTTGTATTGATAGCAATTTTTTCAAACTTGAAAAGAGAAATGTTTAAATTACTTGGTAAAAATTAAACTTAGAACAACAACCTATATGGGGGCCAAGGACTACAATCCTGTATACGTTTCCTTGACCAGTGGTCTTGAGGAGTACAGTATATGCCCTAGATAGGAGGTCAGTCAAACCCGAAACCTCTAGAATTTATAGTTACCGAGAATACTTGATAATCATTTAATATTAGGAAGGATGGCTGATTCAACCTTGCTCACTTCGAGAGCCAAACTTCGGACTCGTTCTTAGAGAGAACGAAGAGCTACCTGTACGTGACTAAGCTTCAAATTATTTTACCATTACTGTAAATTTTTAATTAATTAAATCAATAAATTTCTTCCTTAATGCGGAAAACATTATTTGCTTGTTCATTTTAATTTTATTATTCACTACACATTTATAAGAAAATGACAAATCCAAAGTATCCCTTAATTTGTTGCTGCCATGTGAAATTTCTGAGAAGCATAACAACAGTAACCTATGTCTTATACAAAAAGCAAAGAGATTGATTTATTGATTTGGATTTTCGAAAAAAAATGTTTATTTGTTAAATCTCACTTCTCCATATCATTTGTTTTTTCAAAGATAATAAAATCTATTTCTTAAAAGAAATACATACATACATATATATATATATATATATATATATATATATATATATATATATATATATATATATATATATATATATATATATATATATATATATATATATATATATATATATATATATATATATATATATATATATATATATATATATATATATATATATATATATATATATATATATATATATATATATATATATATATATATATATAATACATATAATTATATACATGATAAGATTATCCAAATTTGATCAGAATTTGTTTTTTATATTTATCATAAATCTTTTAGTTCTATTTGATGTAATTAACAAACGGTTTTTGATAATTATTTCAATGTAAATAAATGATAGTATATTAAATTTCTCTAAAAATAGTCAAAATAAATCTGCTTCTACAATGCACCAATTAGTAATATGAGCAGCGTACTTTTTCAATAGCAGTGCCCTACAAATTTTAACTATTGAATTTTAGTATTGGTAGAACTTTATTTTTTTTTAGAAATCATTTAAATTAAAATCAACGTAAAAGTTCTAACAAATGAAATACTGTTATAACTAATGAAAATAAATTATTTTGAAGTGATAATATCGTATCTTAAATATTTTATAAAAATTTACGGTTACGAAAGGAAATATTACTTATATATATATTATAAAAATAACATTAAAATACTAAAAAATATAAAAAAACCAAAAATATATTAATATGAAAATACAATTTCATAAATCTAATTTCTGATGGCCGTTTACTTTTTATAAAAGTTTTTAGTACCTTTTAAAATTTTCTTATTTTATAAAAAATACTACTAACACTAGTAGAAAAATATAAGATGTATTATGTAGAACATTTATGCATTATAAAAGGTATTATAATATAAGTAATCCTTGAATAAAATATCCAAAAACTGATAAATGTCCTTATCTTATTTTATAGAACTTTATTTCAAATTTTAATCATTCTTCAAAAACGTTTTAATTAGTTTTTAAATGTACAAACTGGTTTATCTAGAATAGGAAAGCAGTTGTACTTCTCATTGATAAACATGGTTTAAAAAAATTAAATGTAATGTTTATTCTGAAAAACTTTATTTTAATTTTTATTTATATAATTATACTTAATTATCATTTAGCGTAATTTGTTTTAATGAAAGTAGCAAAAAATTTTCTTTTAAGATATATAAGTTGATTATTATAATGAATAATAATATTTTTCTTATGATATTTTATTTTTATAGTTAACAACCAGAATATTTAAAAGTACAAGAATAATTGTAATGACACGCTCTTCGTTAAATATGCTTTTCATTAATAACCGTAAAACACATTTTTCAAATAAAAATGTGAATATACCATTTTTTAACTAATTTTTTTGCTAAGTACATGGCCTAAATTTTCAACTATTAATATCTTCAGTTATCTGCTTCAAAATGTTTTAGTGAAAGGGAATTAATATTGTAAATTATTAATATTAAAATGTTTTGTATAGTTCTAAAACAAAATTATTTATTAGAACTTAGTCAATTAATTATAAAGAGTGAAACATCAATAACGCATAGTTAGTTTACTTCATTTATTTAATTTATTTAATTTTTATAAATGTTAATCTTTTTCTTTCTTTTTATTCTAATATTAGGAAATTTAAAGATTTGTTCTATAAAATATATGAAATTAAACCATATAAATTTTGAATAATAAATTAATTTTGAAGTTGAACATTCTTAAAATTGCTTTCTTGATTCATTTTACTGCATAAATGGACTCTAGAAGTTGTTATATATATTTTGTTACATTTCTTAATTACAATACTTCAAATTATTTTATGAAACTTAAATTTTAAATCATCTTTAAATAATTACAGTAGTGGAATCTAGTAACTATTTCACTAGGTAATAAAATAAGTACAAAACGTAAGCAAATATCAAATTAATCGACATTAACAAATACAAAATAATTATAAATAACGATATAGGAAATATTTAAATACAATATTTAATATATAACATAAAATATTATGCATAGAAAAGCAACATTAATTAAATGCTTAAAATAAAATAGCTCACATTGCTTGCAGAATCATCGGAACCGCTATATAGATGATCTCGGAGTTATTACGATGACACCTATATAATCCGCAAAGAAAACAATAATTCATATTAATGAAAAAAATATGAAATTTAATTTATTTTAGAAATTTTCAAAAAAAATTCTCAAGGAGAACAAAATTTCGCTTCAAACTAAAATTTTAAAAAAATAACTTTCAAAATATTTTAAACCATAAACATTAAATCGTTCACTTCAAACGCGTGAATCATAATGAAGTGAAAACAAATTATTAATCAAATGATTCAAGGGTTACTAGCATACTACTAAATAAATTTCGTGCATACACAATGTCATATTATATCATTAAAGGAAACACATTCTGTCGCGGTAAGTTTGTATGGCGCATTTTATTACCTGCACTAAACGACAATCTTAAGCCAAAATCAGTTTCAGTTTTGCATAAAATCAAAAACGAAACTAATTTATTTAGAATTTAAAAACATTTAAATCATAATTTAAGAATAATTTTACACATTCATTCAAATAATAAATTCTATTTAATGTTAAAAATCTAATTTTATATATTTAAAGTATTTTTGAAAACTATATAGTTCATATCTATTAATAAATTCATATTATCGTAATCTAACCTAAAATTATCTCATATAACATTTTTAAATATCTTTATTTATTATCAGGTATTTTTCTAATTTTTTTTAAATTTATATTTATTTTGCTTCTTTTATATAAAAAGAACAAATTGCATGAACTATATCTGATATTATTGCTTGGAAATTATTTTATATATTTTGAAAAGGTGAATTTAAGCATTTGAATTCTAGTGTGTGACTAGAAAATTCTCTATTTCCATCTAGGTGTAATGTATTTATCCACTAGGAAAATATTGATTTTTTTTATCTGTTTGAAAATAATCCTTCATTACGATACACGTCTTAAAATATATCATTCTAAAATGTTTATCTTAAACAAAAATGTCTTTTTTTTACAATTACTTAATACATATTGTTTCTTGAATAACATTTGTACACACACTTATTTTATGTATTTTATCGAGTAAATATAGATGAAATGATTTAACGCCTTCATGAAATTTTAGAAAATTAAAACTTAATTAACATGAAATTTTAGAAAATTAAATTTAACATATCATTATTGAAAAAATCAGCAATTACATTATCACCATTTTACTTCTAACAATATTGTTCTGCAGTTGTTTTTCTCATATTTTTTTTGTTTTACTGAATGTTGATTTTTCATGTTTTTTTACTGAATATTGATTTTGCATGTTTCTTAATAGACATTAATTTTATTGAATATATATCAGGCTCTAAAATAGGTTTAAATGCAACTTTACTAACATTTGCAAAAGTGAAGAAAATTTTAATCTTAAGAGATTGTAAAATAATAGCCTTCTTATTCAAAACTAGAATACTTATTTTCTTTAAAATCTGAAAATTTAAAAAACTGATTAAGTTTACAGATGAGAATAACATCAGTTTTTTTTTTTTGAAAAATAATAGGACGGATTTTCTACTAAGAATAAATTTTTTTATATTGAATTATGGAATGCGAAAAGATATTTTTTCTTTTTACTGAGAAATATTACAGGATTTGATCTATATCAGAGGTGTAAATGTTAAGTTATTTTCATTAAAACTTAAAATAATTCACTTTTTTGTTTGCGAGTTTATTATTAAATAACTTCTAAATCACTGACTCAATGAACGTTTGAAACAATTTTGACTCATTTAATTTAAAAAAAAAATGTTATTTTGCTCCGCGTTAAATCATGAAGTTTTACAATAATAAAATTTGTATCCGATGAAGATATACTTATGTTTCTCAATAATATATTTTCTTAGTAATTTGAAACTATTATTCAGAATAGTGAGAAAAAGAATGAGTAACATTGTTATTAAACGTAGTAACTTTATGCAACTAATGTTAATACTATTTACTTACATTTATGTAATACTTAATATGTAATACTATTTACTATATTTATAAGATGCAAGCAAAATCTCGCAAAATAGAACAGAAAATAACATAATGCATCTTTTAAACAAATTTTATACATCTCACATATTTGTAAAATATAATAAGTAAATTCTAAAACATTCATATAAATCATTTAACTATAATATACAATAGATTTTACTATCATAACTTTCATGCATCAATTAAAAAAAGTTTTTAATAAGTTTCTCCTTTAAAACACAAAACTTATTATAAAACAAATTTTTTCATAAGCTGTAAAGTTTCATTTACCATAAGAAATGTAACATATGCTTTTGAAGTTTCTTTGAAGATTTACTACAAGAAAAAGGATGGGCTAGAGCTATTAATTTTCCAGCAAACTGTAAGAAAACAGCTTTGTTACACGTATAGATTACGTTTATTATCATTACATGCAGTTTAATCTAGAATTGAGTTTAAGTGATTTTAGAATTAAGATATTTTTTTAATTCGTAGCAAAAAAATAATTTTTTTAAATGAAACTAATAAATTAAACTCTGAAAAAAATTGGGAATTAATAATTTAAAACACAAATTGTTGCTCATTGTTTTGCAAAAATACAAGACATCTCTTATTTTAAAACAAAGTTAGTTTTGAACAACTTAAAACAAAAACACTGAATAATCCTTCATAATGTAAGAGCATCGAATTGAAATGTCAAGTGAAAATAATTGAATATAAGAAAGGCACCGAAAATGCTGTATTCCATATTAGCGAAAAATATTGTTTTTAGAATACTGTAAAAGGAAGACAGTTTTTAGAAATTATCCTTTAATAAAATATTAGAAATTGGATAAATTAACTTAACATCAAAGGCCATTACCAAGTTATAGAAAATCAAATCATCTAAAATCACAATTCATTTCTTAATAATATTTACAATTATTCAGAATGTACAAAAAATAAATGTTTTGTAATGAAATATTTTCAAAACTGTAATGATTACGACAGCAAGATCTGGATAATCCAAAATTTTTGTTTTGTTGCTATGCTTTCAAACAACCTTTTCAAAATGCATCTCGGAATATTTTTAATGCGTGAAACGTGTACACCTAATAAGAGTTGAATCTTAAATAAATTGTTTTTGATAAGAATTATAAGAAATATGTAAAGCTACTAAAGGTAAAATTTTATACTAAAGATTTTTTAAATTTAAATAAGATTACCACTAAAAAAAGGAGCTTGCATGCATACATATATGGATTTCTATATATACTACTGGCAACCACAAGACAACACACAAAGTAATAGAAAACAACAGCAAATTCAAAATTTCGGTAAATTACGCGTTATACACGGATCATATGAAATGAGAACTTCGTGTCGAATATGAATGATCACAAAATCAGAAGTAAGTGTGACAGCTATTGATGACCATACACGCTGCCTCATATCTTGGCAGAGAATAAAAGGGTCATTGAATAAATATTTGGAGTATAGCAGTCTACACAATTCCGTAATATTGGCAAAGTTGATTTGTTGTATTATCAGGGCTTATAATCCAGGCTACTTAATTTGTAAGCATGGACAGCCAATTTTGGTGTAATAACAGATCTGAAGAATAAGTTTAAAGGAATCTAATATGATGGGAAAAAAGAAATCTCGAAATACGTGCGGTCATCCATTATATTATTAGAACATGACTAACGGAAAGCCTTAAATCTATGGAAAAAATATGAGTACCAACCCTTCAGACACATAAGGCTTTATTTAGAGTAACGGAATCACATGCTAGTGGGATGCAAGTGTGGAATTTCAAATCTGATTTTATTATTTTTCTTTTATTAAAATATAAATATGTTTTAACAATTCAATGTCTCTGCAGAAGTTTCTAAGTTTTCATGATATCAAAGTAGCGACTTATAACGCAATAGTTCTGCTACCTCTCTTCACATTATCTTCAAATTCAAGTGCAGGCGTTGCATACAGATTTGTCATTAGAGATAATGTCATGTCATTCTGTTGACAATATGGATAATATATCTTAATATTGGTGGCGCAAACACTAGTACTGCATTTTACCCAAGCGTAACAAAGTCATGTTAGCCTCGTGGACATGCCATTTATGTTTAAGTGATGACGAGAATTACGATTGGACACTGAATGATTCGCAACAGACTGCAACCAATGTGTTAACATATTGGAATTGATTGAGCGAATTACTCCTGACACGCGCACAATATACTTGTAAACAAACGCAGTGGCTCTGCCATATGGGTGCAATAGTTTCTATTGATCCGTTTTTTAATTCTTCATCGATTAGTTACGGATTCGGGCAAAAATTGGATGACTTCATTCAACACGTTTACTTATTTTTCCTAGGAGTAATATGAAACCCTAAGACAGACTATCATTATTTTCCGGTCAAACTCATAATTTTGATCCAAACTCATTTAATAGCTCATAATGAATAGTTAATCAGCTGATGTAAAAAAAAGAACAAGAAAAAAATTGTCGTATTTTAAATTCGCTATCTGTTCTTTATTTAGATACACTTGTAGATGTCACTACAGTTGCCTTTCATATTTTATTAGATACAATGATAACAATTTGCATGACTCATTGCCGGAAACTAATGATGTAAATTTTCCATAATTCGCATACTTTCTTTAAGTAGTTGTATTCTGAGTAGCAAGTTCATTCATTAAAACTGATGTGCATGGCGCTTCTCCGATGCGAAATGAGGAGAAACTGTATATCCAGGGATTTCATAAAGTTTAATGAGTCATGCACATTACATAAAGCTTCATCTAGATATTCTGACACTTATGTTGCGCCCTCTATTGATAAAAATTCCTAGCTATTGTTATTCTTATTCCGTACTTTTTTCCATTTTTCACTAATATTCCGCTCAAATTTGGTGTCCTTTGTTATTAGTGCTACTGGTACTTTTTCTATATTCTGCGGATTTTAAGGGATATCTATATAGATAGACATAGATATAATAATGTAAATATAAATCTAACTTTTTCATCATAAAAATGTTGAAAATTATAAAATAAATACTGATTTGTATTTTATTTTATGAAATAAAAATTGGATGTTATTGAACAATTTGCTTTCAAAGATTTCAATGTTTATCACAAGAATATTTATTTTTTTTAAATTATTTAAATGGGAGTAATATCAGATATTTTAATTATTTTAGTTACCAAGCTAGAAATGAAAGTGTCTAGTAAGACAATTATGCAAATTTGAATCGCACATGTGCACTCTATGAAATTTAGACTGTAATTTGTATCAAAAACTACATGATATCAACTATGCTCTACTACTTAAATCAGGTATCATAATATAAACTAAATATGAGACAATAAACAATTATACGCATATAAATTCTGCAAAGAGAGTATTTTTTACTTTTCTATTTTGCAAACAAAAGAAAAGGTAGTTGTCTAACAATCCCAGCTTAATATAATTTGGTGTACTACTTTGAGATAAGACACAATCAATTGTGCTAAATGTCAGTTACACGGCCATACTTTCTATAAAATTCGTATCTTACTATTTTTACTTAAATCTTTGTATCAATTTCCTTCTTTTTTTCTGTGTTTATATTGCAATCTTTCATCGTTTAATTAATTTTCTCTTCGTTTTATTAATTTTGTTTTACATGGAATGATAGTACCTCTGTAAAATATACAAAAAGGGGCCATTCGCTAAAATATACTTGTTTCATTTATTTAATGCTTATTTCTATTTATTTAATATCTATTACTCAACATATAAAAAAAAACTTATTTTTCTATAAAACTTAAAACACGAAAATATTCTTAATTAATATGTGTTAGACCCTCGCTAAACTATTAACTTTAACAAGGTGAAAGAAGTGTACCGTATTTCTTCTACAAAAATCAATGATTTTTTGTGTCAAAAGGCTGCAAAATTAAAGTCATAGAAAATTATTTGTGAAATAAAAGTATATTGCTTAGAAAATTTGCAAGAAATATATTATACATCATCGTCATTTCATAAGATCATTGGTTTATATGGTGTTAAGTTCATCGCGGTTATTAAGAGGGAATCATTTCATTTTTGATTAGACAGTTCATATATTAACACAATTATTTAAAGCAGTTTCCTTTACAAAACTAAATAATTTATAGTCGGATTAAAATTGTTGTAATCAAAAATTATTTTCTTAAGCAAAAATATACGCGTTTTTTTAAATTTAAACAATCATTAATTATTTTAAATAATTTTCATCAAAATTCTATATTAATAAAATCAAATTTTAAAATGTATTCATTCTTGTCTTTTGGTAGCTAATTTAAGTATTTTTCAAATTTTACCATGAAATTATAAATTTTACTTTTTACATTTTTATATAAATTTTGTTATGCTTGTGTACTAAAATCAAACTTGACATTAAACCTTAGCTATAATATCAGTTATTACAAATGAAGCAATTTGTGATTGTCAGACGTCATTCGTTGAAATAAAATATTTTGCCAACCTTTATTACTTTTAAATTTATTTTTTTCAGTAAAATCAATGCAACTATCAAAGGTAATCTTCTCCTATGTTGGCTTTATTGTAAAGGCTTTTCTTTTGTGAGAAAAATAAAATCATATTTCTAGTAGTGAAGAATTAAGTCTTATCATACATCGGCACTTTTTCGTTAGTTTATTGCGGTAGAGAAACTTAAAAAAAATAAAATAAAATAAAAATTGTCTGTAAAATGTTTATTGTGGAATGCTTATTGAAAACTTTTGTTTACAAAAATATTGAAAAATGGATTGAAATATACAATGTGAAGAATTTTCTTATAGATTGCTGACTTCAAGTTTTTCTGTTTATAAATTTAAAATCAGGGGAAATAATTTTTGTATTGCTAAAGATTAAAATGTGCTATAATATCAATGTAAACATAAAATCAACGATTTAAATACTAATATACATAAATTACTACATTAAACATATTACATTAAATATACTACATTAAACATATTACATTAAATATACTACATTAAACATACATAAATTATAAAAAATACAAAATAGTCAAAATTCGTAATGAATTGTGATAAAAACAGACAAAATATCTGCATTATTTTGAACTGAATTATATAGTGTTTACTATTTTCATATTCTTGAGGCAATCATAGTTTTCTATCTGTTAAATATCTGAAATACTTCAAGCAATAATTAAGAAAATTAAAATCCAAAACCATATATTTCTTTGAAAAATAGATTTTTTTAATTAGCTTTAAATCAGAAAGTAATATATATAGTTTAAGAGACTTAAATGAAGAAATTTTCTATTTGAACCACGGTAATTTTCCGTCATAATATAGGTTTAAGGCAATGCTGATCTCGCTCTTGGAAAACAGCTTGAAATGTAGTTAAGTCTTCTAAATAAGTGTTATGTATTATGGTACCAACTTTTGAAAATCTTTGATTTTTTGCGTTCGAGTATTTAGAGACATTTGCTGTCTATGAAAATCAAGACCCCTTCTAAAAGGGAACCAAAGATAATATCTATCATTTTTCAAATTTTATTTTATTCATTTTTATTTGCACTCTTACATTTTATTTATATTATAATTAATACGACGTATATAAATTACATCATAAAATATTCATATTTTATCCCTAGTAAGAATTAAAGTTAAAATCTGAAATCTTATATAACATTGGCCAGTATGCATAGATTTTGCTGGATCTTATCTAGAATAATGGTAAACCATGGAAAAAAAATTATAAGTTACGGACACATTCTCAAAAATTAAAGAAAATTTTATAATGTATATAATTTGCTTTCATATTAATTATCAGCGATACATTTATATTTATTTTCAACTGTGACAACAGCGAGCATGGATAATTTAAAAATATCTTTTACGAACTTCGTAACTTGCCGTGTATCTATTTCCTGTGTAAAACAAACTCTTTTTTATACAAATAGATATACATAGATAATTCAAACATATTTTTAAGTTTTTTGCTCTCAACTTCAAATTTTCAATAAGATCGATTCAAATTTATGTATTTAAATTTTCCTGTGGAATTATAATTAGGTTCAATTTTTATACAATAGTAAATCATTGAAATTATTCTTAAATTTTTGTGATAATAAATAATAATTATGCTCTAAGCAATTAAAAAAAATATTTCTTCACTTACTGTTGTTTTTATTGATGAAAATTGAATTCTCTATATCTGAAGTAAATATAATTAATTCATATTGAATATCAAAACATATCGAATAACTTTTATTCAACCAACTTGTCTTGGGGTCCATTCAATTGCTAAGCATTTCCAATTCATAAATAAGTTTCTTATCTTGCATGCAATTTTTAACGTAGTGTCTATCTGTTTGAATGTGTAAAGGAATTTATTGATTTATTTTCGGTACCAAGTCTTTTGCCATTGATTATAATATGACATTTGTGACTGTTTTTCCAGTTACCAAAAGATGCAAGCTTTTGTGCAAAGTATAGATTATGTTAATAATAAGGAAGTTTATACGATGTTGAAATTAAAGACGCATTTCTGTAGTGCTGTTTTTCCATGAACATAGCTATTGTTATTTTGCACTCTAAATAACACATTGCTTTTAATCAATGAAAATGACATAGCAAATGAGGTCTTATTAAGAAATATTAATAATGTTTCAAAAATCGATAGCATAATTTTTTTTTTTTTAAACCCGTTCGTAAAGTTCAATTCTACTTTTGCATTGAAAAACTTTTCAGTCAGTATTGTCACAGTGTTCACAATACTATGTCTAAATGCTATATTTCACTATTATTTTTTATAATATAATTATTTAAAAAAATATTTCTATTTTCGATTGCTTAACTCAGGTTACGCTGTAAGTTGAATATATTATATTGCATAGTAATTTCGATAACTGCACTAATAATAACGAGAGAATAGATAATCTATGATAACGAAAAGAAAATTGAAATATGGTAATTCTTGAAGAATTAAATAAAAATTGTGATAAAATTGTTATAGTATTGCATACTTTGAAATAGTTGTTAAATTCTTCTGATATTGTACTTTAAATCAAAAATAATACTATATACTAGAATAATAATTTTTATTAGCATTTGTTCAACTGTTTTATTTAAATTTTTTTTATTTTAATGTTAATTTTGCTGTTGCCAATAGTGCACTAAAGTACAGAAATTTCCATTTTATATATATATATATATATATATATATATATATATATAGTAAAACTAACTAAACATGTTCAAATTGGAATGATATTGATTAAAAATTTTTCTTTTTATAATATTAAGATATAAAATATATATATTCTTACTGTAAATAAATTTGTTGTCTTTTATTACAGTTTATAAATAAAAATATAGCACAAATGCTTTTAGATATTCAACTTTTACCCACACAACTTTATAATAGAAGGCAAAACATACAACTATGTTTTACTTTCTATTAAAAGTTGGGTTTTTTTTTTTTAACATTGGAAAAATGTTATGATTCATTTATTAAGCTATAATTATTATGCATGTTTTTGAATTAATTGTTGTACTAGTAGTACTTTTATTATGTATTTTGAAGTGCCATTATTTTCTCTTGACTGTTAAATAATTGTCAAAATACTCCAATTGTCCTGTTTTTAATTATTTTGTTCTGCTTATTTTAAAAAGATTATTTAAAGTGATAGGATACGCTTTTTTTACTGCTTTGCAAAATTTAAAGCATACTTTCAGTGTTCAATGATTACACTTTAGAGAATAGAATAAATATTGCGCTAGACATTGTGCTTTAAGAAGAAACTTAATCTTCTTTCTTGAGTATTTACTGAATCACCAAAATCTAGTTTAGTAGGTTCGCGAATACTCTTCGGTAATTGAAGACATAATTTTCGCAAAGATAGAAAAAATACAAAATCAGCTGGAGACCGGAATCGAATTTTTCCACTCAGTTTTATATATTTTTTTCCTAAGCTCTCTAACTTGAATTTAGAGCAAACATTCATGTAAATGTAACAGTAAACTAGACTTAAAATGTCTCCTTAGCGGATGTATTTTCCTGTTTACTGTAAATATATTGTTATAAGAAGTATGTGTGAGTTAAA
The DNA here is from genome assembly GCA_030067965.1 of Latrodectus elegans. Taxonomy (NCBI): domain Eukaryota; kingdom Metazoa; phylum Arthropoda; class Arachnida; order Araneae; family Theridiidae; genus Latrodectus; species Latrodectus elegans. The sequence goes on from CM057820.1 coordinate 53,829,576, forward strand.
ATTTGACACTTCATATTTTATAGTATATTTTTTTAGAAATATGCGTAGGCCTATGAAGCCAGTGTGGAAATTTTAACACTTTACATTTTTTAAAAGCAATTTTAGTTTATTTTAATTATGTTTTAGTTTCAAAAAGTGTCATCAACGATATATTTAATTTTTATTTTCTAGAAGCATTAAACGTGCAAAATATCATTTTGTTATATATTTTCATAAGCAGTTTAAAACATTTTGATAAATTCTCTTAATTTTTTTGTTAGATACATATTTGTTAATATAATAAAATTTGAAAAATATTTAGAACAACTATATAATCTATAGAAGATTCAAAACAATAAAGTAAAATTAAGAAATTACAACATGAGAAATAATTTCCAATATTATTGCAATTTTCAAACACGCTCCTATTGTGTACCACACAGTTTATTAAATTTTAAATGCCATTTAATTTATTCTCATGCTAAGATAGATGTAATTTTTACTATTCATTTTTATACTTTTAGGAAAATATGTAATCAGATTTAATTTTAAGCTTTATTTTTAAATTAACATAAATACACATAACAATTTTTTAAGCACACGACTTTAATAACTGTTAAAACTTTCCCAAAAGTTAAAATTATAAAATTAAACATTTTAACGCAAATCCTAGGGTAGGGATGAATTATGAAATCGATAAAAATAGTTTTACTAAGCCGTACGTTAACCCTGCATAACATTGAAAGAATCATAAGCAGCCTTGTCATGGTTACATGAAGCGTCGAGATTAATCCCCCAAGATTCCTTAAGGCAGTTGACTGCAAATTGACAGAATCTGCCTGACGTCTTAATGAAACCCTGATCATCAATATGCGGGTAAGAATCCTACGCAGATCAAATAAATAAGAAAAATGCTATTTTATTCATGATATAGTTATAATGTAACAAGTTCTTTGTGAATTTCACATCCCAGTTGACATTAATAGCATTTGATTTTAACATTTATAATAATTTTTTAACTGTAACCTTAGAATATATTTCATAAAGATGAAGTTTGTAAATGTATCATTTTAGGATTATAAAAATTTAAATTTTTTTTTAAGTTTAAATTTTCCTGCGTGAAATTTTATTTAAATGCCAAAATATTAAATTGTTACTACCAATTTTGCGCTCAAGAAGTTAAGAAAAAACGCAGATTTCGTATGTTACACACATGATGTTCTTTTCCATATTTTAAATGTTCCAATCTTACATGAAACGTGCATATTGCTTTTAATATACAATGACTTCAACTCTGAGTTCTAGAATATTTGCTTTTGTAAATGAAAAATGCTCAAGATTTTGGTTACCGATATAAAACAAATGATAAATTCATTGTAATATAGTCTCAAATATTCTAACACTGAAAATTCCATACCAAATGTATTCTCTTACTCTCATATATATTGCAAACTATGATTTTAAGTACATAAAATTCTTATTAAATGCTTATGATGTGTAACTGCTTTGTTATTTGACAACTAGCTAATATAGTTTAGCATTTACTTGATGACTAATATATGTTTAGGTAAAGAAATGCTTTTTGCTTTTTTGATACAAATCAACCATTGTTGTTTTAAATTGTCTGTCTGCAATAGAAGAAATTAATGTTGCCTTTATTTACAAAAAAATCATTATAAAATAAATTATAAATATAAATATAAATTATATTATAAAATAAAATTATAAATAAATAAAACTTTTATTTATAAATTTTCTTTTTAAAATAAGAAAAAAACTTTTATATTTTCATCTCACTTCTATATAAAATCCTGTTATACATTTAATCAGTTTTTATTTCTAATTATAATAAAAATTCAATTTTTTACATTACTTAATGAGATTTTTTGTATTACTATTGCTTTTGTGGTATACATTTTTCAACTATTTTTCTCCTTTACTTATTCATATTGTCTTGATGAATTCAAAAAGCATCAGGTAAAAACTTTATGTACTCAAATACTACACCTAAAATTCATCAAATTAAAAAAAAATATTTTTTCACAAACAGATTATTCTTTAAATTGCTTATTGAAACTCCATAAATGTTATCAGTTTGAAAATTGTGTATAACTAGAACTTCAAATTTTGAAAATAAAAACAGATTTCTTTCTTGATATATTATGAATTATCAGTAGCGTTAGCTAAGATTGCGCTTTGGAAAGTATCGTGGCATCATTTGAAAAAAATTGTCACCATTAGATTCTCTCGTGTGAGCAACGAACCAATTCGCCAGCAGCTGGTAATAAAAGTATGGTTTTCAGGAAATTGATCGAACATAATTGCATTACTTCGCAATTAGCAATAGTTTCTGGAACAGAGAAGTATTGCGAAAACATAAAAAGAGAGCTAACTGTTTTCATAAACTAAAAATACCTTAAAATAAATTTCGTTTGTAACAAATATTTTGTGCAATTATAAGCTTTATAAGAAATTTATATACCTAAAAGAATACCAGCAAATTTATAAAAACTTAAATTTGATAAACTTAAATTTAAAAAACTATTCTGGTTCTTCTAACATTTTCCGCATTTTCATCCACTAGAAAGTGTTTGTTTCTTTTTATTATTATTAAAATGCATTTCTTTTTCCATAATAAGAATCTACAGAAAATAACAAAAACATTTAAAATGCACAGCAACTTGAGCAGATATTTTACTTTTAAATAAAATTATTTTATAATTTTTGCATCAGCAGATGTTGCATCACATTAGACATTCCCTTGTGTCCAATTAATGCCCATAAAATATATAATTTCTAAATTATCAGTTGAATATCGTTAGTCACTGCTTTTCATCAAAAATTATTCAAACTTTTTTCATGAATAGTTTACACATTTTAAAATTCTGGAGGCTTTCAGCTACAATACTTGTTAGAAAAAATAAAGTTATTCAATTGAATAAATTATTTACTTGTGTGGATTAATACTTTTAAATGCATCATTATGCAGTTTTATATGGCTTTATATGGCTTTGTTTATATATATATATATATATATATATATTGATTTTTATAAATAATAGGGCCTTTTTTATTTTAATATACTAGTTATGATACTTAATTTTACAAAGGATATCCTTTAACTTTATGTATAATTAAGAAAAATGTAAGTAAAATAGCAGACTTACTAATGTAAACGATTTAAAACAAACTATTAATATTAGCAAAATCAAAATAATTGTTTTTATCTTACATATTAAGAACATTATTATATTTTAATACATTTATTATTGTTATACGAATATTGTTATTATAAATTTTATAAAAACAAAAGAAACTTCAAAGGTTTCCTTGTCCTCACATAATGTTTCATTGAATTTTTATTACATTTAAAATTAACCAGGTTATTTATTGTTTTTAATAAATTGATTATATATATATATATATATTGGTTGTGCAGAATTATTTTCGTCCTACATATGGGCATGTATCTCCTGAGGTTCAACATCATTAAAGGAACTGAACTTCATTACGAGCTCTTACTATCTATCAGCTACCAAGAGAGTATTGAATCGAAATGGAGCAAAGGAAACAGCATTTAACCTACAATTTAGCGTTACATAATCCATTCCCAAGTGGTAAGGCAAAAATCTATAAATATTGGAGTTAGCTTTTGAATTGACTCCCATTTAGAAACCTAGTTAAAGAGAGAAGGTAACGTGTACTGTTGCTCTCAATGTTGGCTTTCGTTTTACCAGAGATTTGGACTGGAAGCGATTTGGCAGAGAGGTGATTTGTCATTCGTACAGTAGGTGAGATTAAACTCAGGCAAGCAGTGCTTATAGCGTTACATTCCGGGGAGCCAAATATATAATACTGTAAAGTGTGTGCAATAAATTATATTGCTCGTGATCGTCATCACTGATAAGTCCCTGAGTTCTGGATATTCAAGGATCTATGATTAAATGGATGACGTAGAATAAAGCCTGATATTCAAATATATGATAATAAAACAAAATAATGAATTATAGAAAAGAACAACCTTAAAATATTTCTAGGAATATATGTTGTAGCACAGGAATTTAAGGCATACGTATTTATAAATACTTAAGTAATATATTTTATTGGTTTATATAAGTAGATAATATAATTGCATTTTAAAAGACACCAAGAAGAAAAAAAGCAAGTTTATATTATTTTTAGTTGATTAATGTGATTACTAACACATATTATAGATAAATTTCAAATTGTTTTTTATATAAATATTTTTTAAATTTACTTAATCTTTGAAAGTCAAAAATTCTTTTTTAAGAATAAAATTCTGCGTTTCAATTTAATAACAATTTAATTAAATATATTTATGAATTATTTGAGCAATGTTTGATCGTTCTAGGAAAGGCTTAGAGATCTTTAAGTTTATATTTTGTGCCATTTGTACTATTACATTCTAGTGGCTTGTAAAAAATATTAAGAAAATTAATATCGTTTCTTACAATATATTTCCTTTTGGAAACATAATTTTATTTATCTTTGTATATCCACGTAAAAATATTTAAAAATAGTATATAAATTTTAATATATCTATAATAAATATAATAATTCAAGTTAAAATATATAAAAATAATAAAAAATTCAATCATTTGTTGATTTCACCAAATAAAAAGTATAATTTTATATTAAAAATGCTAAAAATGCACAAATTTAATTAATTTTACGTCATTTTTATGGAATATCTCTGCAAACAAATTTCTTTAATAAATTATCAAAGCACGTTTGCTTAAAGAGTTTCTCAGTCAACGAAAATATGAAGAAAAAAAGATTTCTAACTAGAAAATGTTCTTTCAAGTTGGGAAATTAAATGAAAATAAATTATGATGCTACTGTTTATCTATAAGCATTTAATTAAAATATTTTTTCTCATAAAAATGACTCTTGGTATTATGTTAAAAACATCTGTTGCTTATGGAAATTAAATTACAAATAACTCTTAACATGTATTAATTATCTGACGCAATCTCCTTTATTCTACAGTAAGATTTACAGGAGAATTGTAGCTTACTAAGCTATGATTTATTAATAAAGTAGCTAAATAGCAATTTTCCATGAATAAAAATGCAGATTAAAACAAACTTGTGGAAGCATTATGAAAGAAAATTTGTTTGGATATATATATATATATATATATATATATATATATATATATATATATATATATATATATATATATATATATATATATATATATATATATATATATATATATCTATATCTATATATATATATATATGAGACACAGATACACGCACACACATATATGTGTGTGTCTCTGTGTGTCAAAAGCAATTGTATTTAGTACGAAATTTCTCTTTAAAACATTTTGCTGGCAGCCGAATGGTTAGCGCTCATGCCTTCGGTTCAACAGTTCGTGGGTTCGAATCCGAATTTGGGCATGGATGTTTGTAGTGGTTCGGAATCCACTTTTTTTTTTTTTTTTTGGTCTCGGTCTAATTTATCCCTCGTGTGCAGAAAATTACCGTTGAGCGACAAACAAACCAAGCCATCTTGTTAAAAAGGATATATCCGTTTTTAATAAAATAAAATAAATATGATATAGTATAGTTATAAATGTATGATTTAGTGTAACCGCACTGCACTGTAATTGCTGGTGTTTGTGATAGCTTGGGAAATAAAACTCGAATTTTTCTCGCTCACAAATTTGTCATTAGTTCTATTAAATTAACTATTCAATTCAAAAAGTGAATTTCGTTTATCCAAAAGGTACACTATAGATTTTCTAAGAAATCTCACAGCTAGTAAGAAACTAATGTAATAATCAGTATCGAATTTCGTAATAATATAGGACAGCTACTGCACAGTTTGAGCATTTCACTGATAATCAGGGAAAATACAGCGTATTATATTTGGTTCATTTGATTGGGCATTATTTAGTTTTGGAAAATAACATATGTAATATTTAGAAATTTTGAAATTCTTATCTTTCATTTGAAGCGCAAAATTATCAACCGATTCCTCTAAAGCAGTTCTTTTTTTCAAATATGGTTACAAAGATTCGAATGTTTTTGACAGTCCATTAAGGTTTTGCAGCTATTTCACAGACAAAAAATTCTTAAAGTGAACATTGCTAAGTTATCATTTTGTGTCAAAAAATTTTACTGATAAACTTAAAATCATTTCGATTGGTAAGATATATCACGATGAAAACAAAATCTCTCTAAAAATATATATGTTGTATTGTAGTCTACTGCGAGACGTGGACAATTTGCTTTTTTGTTTCTTCTTTACTACAATGTAAATTTGGTAAGAGAATTTGAGTGACTGTGTTGAAGAATATTTCGTGTACTGAATGTTCTATTTTTCTGTTATAAATTATCAAATAATTCATTTTTTCATATTTCAAATGAGATTAATGCAGTAAAATTCCATCAATGGCACATGTGTTCTTAAACATATATTTAAAGAGATTCATAAGATATTTAATTAAATTTTATAGCTTATTTTCGAAACAGTAATTTAAAGCTTTATATTCATTGAGCTAAAAGGGGGAATGAATATTAAAAAAAACAATGAAATCTGAATAGACGATTGTATACAATTTGTTTTGGTGACTAATTTAATGATAATTCCTCAGTTGTTTATTATGATTTAAAAATTTTAGGGAGATTTAGAGAGAGATCCCTTGACAATTAAAATATTCGAACTGTAGTTGTCTCGTTTGATGAGTACGGGTATTCTTAAAATTTCTTCTTCAAGGGGTAGAAAATCAGCTTCCACAGAAACAATAGAGATAATTGAATTTCAGGTTGAAAGGGAAAACGCTTCCTTCGTAGTCAATGAAAGCATCAATATTATTCGTGAGGCAGAGGCTGTAGATATTCCACGCTCAACAGTCCAGAATGTCATGCAGAGAATTCTATGGTATTAAACCGATCAATTACGTCTTGTTGAGAAGATGTTCTGCATGATTTTGAGTCTTTACACCGGTTTCTACTTAAATTATCTCTTTATCTTGAATTTGATTCAGAATCATATGGAATATTGTCTATCCAGGTGAAGAAAAATTTTATTTAAGTAGCTCGATGAATACTCATGACTAATGACTTTGGAGATCAGAACACAGTTTGGTAATTTTAATATTTCTTCGAGAGGAGTTAAATGTTATTAATAAAGTAACATGTTTAATTAATTAAATTTTATTCCACTGAGAGAGTAAAATGTGATTGATTTGAAAGTATGCCACTGACTTTAACATGCAATTTATATGGATGATGTAATTCCATTAGCAATTGCATTATGGACGTCCTCAAATATTGCTTCACAAAATGATGTGGCATCATTTACTATTTTCCTGATCCATGGTATGTATGTGACATTTGACTTTGGATAGAACTTGAAACAATTGGTAAGTTGTTTTAATCCACGTTCTATTTCAAGATATAAATATTTTTAGGTAAATATTTTAATTTATTTTAAGGCAACTATTTGACACGTTCGTAACATTTCCCGGAAGACACTACCATGGAATATGTTGTCTTAAGATTCCAGATTGTATGATGGTCTAGATAATTGTTAGATTGTATGAAAATTTGTTGTAGTACAATCGAAAAACTGTCAATCATGCATTTAATATGTAATTAATTAAAACACGTCACTTTGATCAAACATTTATACAGTTTATTTTTCTTGTTTAGATTTCTTTCAGAACCTGTTATTTAGCTTGGATTTAAGTTATCCTTTATTATAAGATCACAATTTCTATACTTTTTCCTGTGGAATAGATAATTTTGCATTACATTTAAATTATTTGTAGATATAATTCAAAAGCATATTTAACAACAAATATTGTGCTTTGAAATCATTAAGCAATAAATTTTCTAATGAAAACAACTGAAAATTACTCTGAATTTTAATTTACTCAACTATTAGCATTTTGTGAAAAATAATTACATTATACAACCATATTATATCCTTGTCCAAATGCTTATAAAAATCTTGTTAACTTTTGATTCATTCTTTTAATCACATTATGTTGACATAATACGTTTCAACTACAATAATGTTTTTACACCGTATCAGTAAGGAAACATTAGGTGGTACTATTAGTTAACGTAATCAAATATTCCTAGCATTTCATTAATATTTAATAACAAACACTGGAGAAATTATGAAAATGAACTGGGATAAAAATGGGAAATAAAGCAGAAAAAATGCAAATATTGTTCTGTTTTTACTTTGTCGTATTATTGTTTCTTTGTAATTATGGAAATTAAGTTTACCAAACTTTACAATGGAAAGGGGTTTTGACGTCCACTTTCTCAGAAAGGGAGATAATTTCACAACCTACTGATCTGACTATAAAAAGACACAATATTCAATTATCACTTAGTTACAAAGTAATAAAAACCCATAATCTATTAATATTTTCATTTCTATTTTTCGAAGTTCTGATTTGCCAAATATGTCACTTCAGTTCTAAATTACGCATGATAAATATGTCCGAAAAAAAAGCAACATTGATTTTACTTTTTGAAAAATATTTTTTAATAACAACGAAATTCATCTTTTATTAATGCCTCATATTTTCAACAACAGGAAAAATGACATTTTCTACATCTATAAATATTAAATCTGAATAATTCTAGTTCAAGTGCAGAATCGATTTATTAATATGACTGTAAAATGAAGCCACTGTTGTTCAATGATAAACAAACTTAATGAAATAACACTTACGAACTTTTTTTTTAATGTGCACACGTTTATTTCTATCGATTTCGTAGTTTCAGAGAAGAAATAAGTAATATGCTAGTAAAAAATAAAAGGATAATTCTCTCGATTTCTCAAATAATTTAGGAATAAAAAGACTCGACTCTTATAGAAAAGAAACTACTTTTAAGAATGTTATTTCTTTCATTTTTCATGTGTGTGTGTGTGTGTGTGTGTGTGTGTGTGTGATTGTGCTGACGCTATAACCATTATTCACATTTACTGTTGCTTTTAACTATTTTTCTTTTAACTCATTAATCAAGCGTACAGTATCCGCAGCAGATTGTCAAAAGGAGGTAAACTATAAATCACGAATTTGAGGGCTTGTGTATTATGTGTGAGTAGCTTTTAACTTATTTGACACTTTGAAACATCATTTGAAACCTGAAAAATCACTTAATAGTAATTTACTGATGTAAGGTTAGAATATATAAAAGAGAAATGAATAACATATCATTAAGGAAATAAAGTTCTAATAGAACATTTATTGTGTAAGGGGTTGGCAAATAATTTACCCCAGTGAAAATATGTAATTAAGAAAATTAATTTTCAATATATATTTTGTTTCAATAAAAATATTCAATTTGTTTTGATGTAATAGTAATTATAAATCCAAATTTGACAAATGGATTAAAAAGTAGAATTTTAAACTTACAAAATAATCTCCTGTGTGTTCATTTTTGTATGTTGTGTGTGTGAATTGTGTTCCTATATCATAAAAATAGCTTAGATTTTATATTCTAATGAGCCTGTATATTTTAAATATGAATTGAATAATTATATTTAATTTAATCATGAAATCAAAACCATTCTTGTTGATGGTAGATATTCGGATCAACGACAAAAGCTTTTATGTAACATTTTTGCCACAAACTTTAGATGTAGATTCTATTTCAATTGATGTTATAAATATTTGTATTTGAACTATAAATCTTAGAAAAAATTTCCAATTATTGAAAACCATTTCTTCTAAGGCATAGCATTTTTAAGTTCACTTGTAAATGGAAAACAAAAATATTTTACAAATAAACTTATTTTGAGTTCTGAACTTATATGATATTCTATATTTACATTTATGTACATACAACCTGATAGCTAAATGTCTACCACATTTTGTAAGGCTATTTCTTGATTGCTTAATATTTTGAATTTCAGTTTGAGTCATTGATTGAATCTTCATCAATGACTCAAACTGAAAAGTCTTAGAATGTAAAGTTTCTTGTAAGGGGTGGTTGTGAATTCACCTAAAATATTATGTTTTGATAAAAATAGCCCTCATGTTCAAAAAGTGAATGCAAAATGAAAGTGAATAAAATACTCACGGTATTTTGGCAGGCTGTGCCTTAGATAGTGGGCACTAATCTTGTGTCACCATCAAGAAAATATTTTTGAAATATACCTCGAAAGAAATGTGTGCAAAAACCAGAAGTACTAAATATAGTCCTGTTCTTCAACATTAATTGGGATGATAAAACTCCTTTAGAAGACTCACTTTGGAAAATTGTTGACAAGGAATAGAGAGTAATTCTTCAGGGCACCATCCGCACTCTCACTGTCTCTGTGCCCATACGTGTTGCGTTGTGTATCGTTATCCAAGGTTACTCTACTACCTATTGACCCGGCCTTGTTCTTGCTCTTTATTATACACATCATTTGGAAGTGCAGATTACATATCGTTTGTCCCTGTCGCTCTCTGTTTGCCTAGTTTCGTCATTTGCAGGCACTCCTTTTTGATGTTGCTATTTTAATTTTTGGACAGTGCATTAGTACACTTTTAGATTGATTTAAATAAGCATTTTCTTGATTTTTTTCATGTACGCTAGGTGATTAATACAGGCCATTCACTGCTCCTTAAGTAAATATTGCATAATTTACTCTCGTTAAAAGCCGCAGTTTCAAAATCCAATGTAATTAATTTTATAATATATTAGTGAGGTAAATTCCCATTCTATTTTTGTCTCTTTTTTTATTATTTCTAATCACAGATATTACTATGAGAACTTTAGCTTCATTTTCTCAATTCAAACAGTTATTTTATATTTTTTATTTATTTTTTTTGTATTGTAATTGTCAAGATTCTAGAATTGATAATTTAGCACCAAAACTACTTATTATTTTATAATAATTTTAACTCTTGCATTAATAAATTATAAAAATTCATCTCATTTAAATATAGGTTTATATAAAGCAAGAAAAAATAGCAATTGTAATACACAAACTTCCTACTTAACTCTCATGAATATAAGAATCAATGATATAACAATAGAAAAATGGATTATTAAATGATATATAGATTTTACTTATAAATACGTATAACATAAGACAATAGACACGTAAGCTCTTTTACAATTAGATATTATCTTATGTAATATACGTATAACATAAGATAATATCTAATTGTAAAAGAGCTTACATGTCTATTGTCAGGTGTGAACTCATTCATCAGTGTACAATTTAGATCTTGAATATTTATTAATATTAATGATTACAAGTTGTGTTCCACTCTTTTAGAAAATCACATGCGTACTGTACATTATAGAAGTTCACATATATAGTTTTACAATCCATTCAAAATTTACTGTATTTTCTGATATAAAATCAAGATGATTAGACCTACATGGTCTCGCGTCGTCATTCTTTCATATGGAATCACGGAAAAAAAAATTGAAAACATTCAGCTAATTTTCTTGATCTATCCAGATACATCGAATTTATCAAAGTAAACTTCTTTTGCTATTATAATATGTTTCTTGGATATGGTAGAGTTCATAGCGTGTCACTAATTATCTCAACATGATAACTTGTTAATAATTAGTATTATGCTAAATCAGTACTCACACACACACAAAGGAAGAAAATACTCCTTTACTGAGCAAGGATCCAATGAGTGTGACCTTTGTCTTTCCCGCATCAAAAAGACTCTCACGGTTATAAAAAATACCATTTAAAAAGAAACTCTTTTTATTGAAAATATATCACTGGTAATCTTATGAGCTTAATTATGCTTGATACTATTCATGACAATGGAATCACAGTCATTTACTTTAGCAGATTTTACTACTGAATAATATTCTCCATGTTTTTTTTTTTCCAAACACCACATCTAATTTAACACTTTCTATGGGTGTTACAATTTTGGTAAGTGTAATACTTTCCAGAACTGTTGCATAATATTGGGCATTACATGCATTTAGATTTTACATAGCATTACAGGGAATCGCAATTGTGAATCTATATAAAAATATTTCTGCACAAACATTTTAATTTTAGAGCTAATTTTTGATATTCAATTTAACCAATTTCTAAGAAATATAGAAATAATTTTGGTAAAATAGACAATAACTTAAATTCGGAATTTATCTCAGAGCCGTATAGAAGATGTTCTTCAATATAAGTTTTCAACGGTCATATGTAAGTGAATTAATATTAAAAGATTACGTTTACACCAGAGAACTTCCCTGTTCCCAGCTCAAATGAGCTATACCAGAATAATGGAAGAGACCGGAGAGAAAAACGGAGCCGCTACAGGGAACCTCAATTTTGCGACCCCGAACTCTAAAATACTGCCACCCAATGAACAATTTAATTTAAGCTACCTAAACATTACAAATAATTAGAGAAAAAACATTAAGTATGCACACAATTTTTAGACTAATAAAATAATATTATACTTAGTAAAAAAAAAAAAGAAACCTGAAAAAACTGGTTGGAAAATGACATGAATATTTACAAATGGTGTTTTTGTTACAAACTAAGGGAGAAATAGGGGATGAATAACAAAATTTATGCAAGATATGTAGTAGAGCTATACAAAGTGAGGCAGGATTTTACAAAGTAAATGGGTTAGTCAAGAGGATAGATATGACACAGGATTGTATGAATAATTACTAGCTGGTGTCATGGAACCAAGTAAAAAGGCCTTCCTGAGTAATTAGAAAATCTACAAGTTGGTTTAGCTTTCTCTTGGAAATCTTGTTATTGAGGATTGCTCTCTTCTACATCACTATCCATCTGGCGACTGTGCATGACTGGTGTCAAGAAGCAGTTAATGGGCAAGCCGAGATGTAATGGAGATGATCGCCAATATCTCCACAAGTGCAATAAGATGAAACTGCTATATTCATTCGGTGGAAGTACGTAGCAAAACAACTATGACCGGACAAAAATATAATTCCATTTCTTATCCAGTTTAACGGCTTCATTGATACAGAAGGTTCCATATCATCAATAAAGTGCCTTGTATTGGCATCCTTCCAGTTTTGTTGCCAGTTAACAAGAATCCATTCTTGACATTCTTGCTTGTGATGTCAGCGCGGGAGTGAAACAATGAGAGCCTGGTGTGAGGATGAGGCTGCACTCTTCGCGTCCTTGCCGGCCTCCTCACTGTCTTCTGTTCCAGCATGAAACATAATCCATTTTATTTGGATGGACAAGAAATTGACTCATTCAGCTTTAACAGAGCGAGCTATAGTGTTTGTTGATGCTGAGTTACAGATAGATTTAAGTTCTGCCTATCTATCTGACCAAATAGTTACTGAACTTTTTTGCCTTTTTGCCAACTTATCAGTTTCTTTGATTGCAATTACCTCTACCTTTAAATCAGAGTTCTCGTTGCGGAGTTTCTACCTCCATGTGTGGATTTTAGAGTTGCTTAGGTAGACAACAAAAGCTGTGACTTCTCCTTCTTCTTGTTTTTATCCATCTGTAAATATGTATATATTGTCCAGCAAAAACTGCAGAGGGGTTGCCTCTTCGTCTATTGTGATGAAAGTGTTTATATTAAAAAGACCAGGATGATTTGTATCCAGTCTTAATTTCGTCTCAACATCTGATGCTAAGGGAAGAAGCGGTTCCAGGCGCTGAACTCCAGCTCTAGTGAGGTTGATGCACTTTGCCTCTGCTTCGACTTTTAGATGAAGAGGGGTTGAGACCAGTAATAAGTAGTAAGGCTGAGGTGGGAATAGTTCTGAAGGCTCCAGTGATGCTGTAAAGGAACTTTCGTTAGTGGATGAGAGCTTTTGAGATGTCTTAGATGTGAGTGAACTTCCCCAAACAGCAGCACCATGGCAGATCATGCGTTCAATGACTGTCTTGTAGAGCGTTATCCGGTTATGTTGGTTAATGCCCTATTCGTTGCTTGCAATTTTGCGTAGTTTTCTTTGCAAAAGAAGCACTTTATTGCCTTGGAAGATGATATAATTTTAAAAGTTAAGTTTTTTTTATCAAGGATCTCTCCTAGCAGCTTGATATGGTTAGCTTTTTTCAGTCTGTGGTTTCCCCAAAGTATCTCTGGGCCACAATGGAGTTTCACAACGAGTATGGATTTAGTTTTCTCCAGGAAAATGGATAGATGGTTTTAATCATTCCATGCCTTGAAATGTGTAAGGGCTAGAGTTGAAACCTTTCCTAGCATCTTTTCACTGTTGGCACCAACCACGAATGTAAAATCATCCGCGAAGACTTGAAGTTGAATTTGACTGTTCGGGTCAATATCTTTGCTAATATTGCCGTAGTTGAATTTCAAAGGTGTATCTGAGTCAATATTTCATAGAATTGGGCCACTACAAGACCCCTGTGGGCAACCTATAGATTGTCTTCTATAGACAAGCCCCATATTAGTTTTTGTTTTATTATTTAGAAATCTTTCGTATGTTGTTCATTATCTATAGATTATGATATGACACAAATACACACATACGCGCATGCATAAATTATAACATAATATAACATACTAAGGATAAGAATTTTGCAATTATTTGATTAGATTTAGTAATAATTTTTGCTGTAGAATATTCACTATACAAATTTATGATAATTAATTTTACATAATTGGTTTTAAGAAAGATATTGTAAAATTTGGTTTGGTATATAAAAAACCATTTAGCAGGACATTTTATATAATTTAAATTAATATATTTCTTAATAAAAAAATTGAGAATCCTTTTTACTTCTCTATATTTATATATTTCCTTCATTTATAAAGATTTTTAAGCCACAAAATAATCTTGAAATTTGAGGTCATTTAAAATTTGAATTTTTTATTTGCTTTTCAGCATAAACATATATATTTTTTTAATTTTTATGTAGTATAACATATCAATATATTATAAAATTATATTATAATTTATTTTATGGATTAAGACATTACTTCAACTTTTTAAAAATTAACCATTGTTTAGGTACAATAGTTTAACAGTCAACTGAATATATCCATAATTGCTCCTATTAGATTCTAAATATAGCATATGATACTTTATGAAGTGAATTTTAATGTGGTCTGTAAGGTGGTATGATCCATGAATGACCACGGTCTTCATTATAAAATCAGACGGCATATTGAGTTCGGAGCTACTCATGGACATTTACATCTGATGTAATAGATGACGTAGAGAATGAAACCTGAGGGTAATCTAATTCATTATTCAGCTGTCGTAAGTTACAACTTGCCGATATTAGAGATGCAGTGAAATTCCATTTCTAACTCCAACTACACAATCAGCCGATGAAGAACCTATGTCAAAATGATTGAAGGCATAATTGATTATTGACTTGATGTTAGGAAATAATAGATAATTGATTCAATTATCTGAAATAATTAATGTCAATTACATATTAATCTTCAGTATATTTAAACGGTATATTTTCTGGATACATAAAACAGTATATTTTGCTTCTTCATAAAATATACGATATTTGTAATTATTTGTTTATATAGCAAACATTTTGCGAAAATGAATATAGATAATCAGTACCTATTTATTTTATGTCGATTAATTAGAATCAAATAATATGAGCAGTGATTAATCTAAATTCTTTAGAAATTGTTTAACAGCGATTAGGCATGACTCTCAATTCAGACGAGTGTGACTTTTAAAATTAAGCTGCTTTTATTGTAATATAATACCTTTATTATAGAAATTATTTTTTACCTGAGCAGTTAAAGAACGATATTTATTGATATACACGCCTTCTATATTAGATTTACATCAATTGCTATAGTTGTACTATAAATTTCTCATCTCTGCCAAAATTCGTTGCTTCATAATCTTAAAAAACCTCGATAGAAATTTTGTAACAGTTAATTGACGTTACCTCTTACTAAACTGTTACATTTCATATACAACGCGCACCAACAGTGGTTGGATATAGTGAATATTACAAAACATTTACACTCTCTCAGAAATACGGCTCTTATATAATTAAAGAAAGTTACTATTTTTAACTAAACAAACAAATCTCATACTAGTTAAATATGATCAATACAAAGAGCTGTGAAAATACGAAGAAATGGTAGTTTACAATACATCGAAAATATTTGTAAACACTCAAACGTTTTAATTAGAAATTTGATTAAAAATGTTTTTATTTTTAATCAAATATTTTCATAAGCAGTGACTCTAATGATTTCATTTAATCTGTTATAAATTAGGAAATTTAATAACTTTATAATTTGAGCATTTTTTTACTGAAATATATTAAGAAATCTCTTAACAATCCATATGAAATTCAAGCATCACATGCCAGAAAAACTTATGTAAACTAAACAGTTATTGCTCCTATTACATTAAATTTTAAACTAGAATTGAGTATTTTATATATCTGCAATTTAAAATTAGACTTATAGTAAATATTTCTTAAATAAATTTCAGATAAATGCAAGGATTAAAATTTAACAGATATTCATAAAAAATTTTAAATTCAGCATTAATCAAGAAATGGTTGTTTTATCCACTATACCTATAAATTAAATTATTTATTAACTTCAGGAACAACCAGATTTTAAAAATAATATCTCAAAATAACGAGCATTTTTTTTTGTTTTAAATATGTCTTTGTTAGAAATTGTAAAAAAAAAAAACTTTTAAAAAATATTTATTTTATGCTGAATTAAATAACCTAAAAAATGTATGCGTAACTTACGTTAAAATAAGTAATATTTTATTATTTATATTTATTCCATTTTCCCATCATAAATTTAAGCTTAACAACAATGTTTGCTCCAAGTTTAATGTTTAAAGTTTTTCCCTAAACATTCCAAACTATATTTACCTTCACAGAAATAATTAGAAAACTTTCCTCAGAGACTGAAACTGGTGAAAATGAACGATCTCATATTAGAACTTCTAAATCGTAAACAGGTTTATTTTTGAAAATATTTGATATCGTATTGGCCTTGTAATGCCAATCAAATTGTCGAAAATAACACTAATTGATATTTCGGACTCTATAAATTTACTTTATGAATACATATATATCAGCCGTTATACATTTGAAAAATATATGGTCTGATAATTCTCAAAAATATTTTTGAGAGAGAAATTCTGTAGATATATTTCTATTTTATTTGAAGTGTACTGAGATTACACTCTTTCTGATTGTAAATAATATTGTTACACTTTGCTTTATTTCCAGAGTAAATATTTTGCAATTTTATGAAAAAGGCTTAAAGAGGGTATAGATTAAGGTTTTAAATATATAATAAACATTTTCACACATCCTTTTATTGAAAACAACTTGTGGAATGTTACTCAAAATATTTCTTTCCAGGCTGTTATAAATAATTTCATAGACTTAATTCAAAAAAAATATATATTTGGAAAATTTCTTGCACTCATCAAGATAGATCTTTTCTTTTGCGTAAAAATATGTTTTATATATCAGTTTTATATGCTTTAAGAAGGGACATATGCATTTTCATCACCGAAAATTTCCGCTTATGTGTTTAATTTGAGAAATAATTAACTTTAGCACACTTTTCTTATAAATACTTATTACAAATTTAAAAAAAATAATTCGGTAAATATAGTAACAAGGTATGAAATGTATGTAATATTAAATAAATTCATATAATTAAGTGACATATATATATTTAAAAATAATTTAATTTATTAAATTTTTGAATTATTGGATATTTCTTGGTATTGATATTCATACTTGGAATATTAGGATATATATATATATATATATATATATATATATATATATATATACAGGGTGACAACTATATCCTGTTGACAAAAAATATTTTATTAAACTAAAAACATGGAAGAATTTATTTTCAAAAAACTAACTTTATTTAAGTCATTTGTTTCTTAGATACAACATAGTTAAGTGTTTTAAGTATTTTCAAAATTGCTCCCTTGGGCATCGATAAGCCTTCAGAGCTTTAAGCGTTGCGTAAAATTTTCTGCAACGGGTCGCAGTTCATCAGTCTTTAATTTAGCCCATTCCTTCATAAGAGTAACTTTTAAGCATTCCAAACTTCGATGTGGCTTAGAGCATACTCTTGATTGCAGAATAAACCAAACACTATAGTCTATTGGATTAAAGTCAGATGAATAGGGGTGCACATTCCTACAGCCATGAAATCTGGAAGATTTGTTTGACACCAGTGTTGTGTTGCTTTTGCTCTATGAGAAGGGGCAGAATCTTGTATAAGTGTCCATATACTGTTTTTAAAATGTTTTTGGGCTCAAGGAACTAAATCTGACTGTAAAATCTCTCGTTGATCTTGCTCATTTTGACACCTTGATCTATAGAAACCAAAAGAGTTTTTCAAGATTCTCAAACCATAACTGACTGGGGGTTTTGTTGACGTTCTGATTTTGTGGAAGTTCCAGGACGATCAAACGACCGGTAACGGTCATTTTATCAATTATAGTGTTGTTCAATTGTAAAAAGCTTTTTCCCGTGAAGATAAAATGCTTAAATGCGCCTTTTGCGGACTTTCGAAGGAGAAATCGACATCGTTGCAATTGTGTGCGATTATTTTACTCAGTTAGTTTCTGAGATTTTCGAAATTTATACGGCTTGCATTAAAGTCATTATTTTGCAATTTATCTAACTGATTCTCTAATAAACCCTATTTCTTTAGCTATTTTTCTCATTGATTATCTTGGATTTAATTAAGTTGTTTCTTGATAATTTTAAGCATCACATTTGTATTTATTTTGTTTTGTTTTGTTTGGATTTCGGGGTCAATGAAGCATGGCTAAGCTCCACGAATCACTTTATAGTACGTCATAACGTTTGTCTGCGTATATTCAGCTTTCGAGCAATCTGAATTTGCTTTAATCCAGCCTCAAATAAAGCAAATATTTGTCGCCGTTGGTTTGGCATATTATTTCAAACAAGGAAATAAAAAAATTGCATATTTGATTTACTAACATTAAGATGTCTTAAGCAAACGAAATTACTATGAAAATTGGTGGACCTGAATTAAACCGATCAAAAGTCATACAATTTTGTCAACAGTACAAAGTTGTTAACCTATATATATATGTATGACATTAATAATAACTTCATAATAATGTGGAATTTTATTTTGTTAATTTTGAATGTACAAATGTAATCAACACTCGTCAAAGTTGATGCATTTTACTGCAAATATTCTATAAATTAAGCGAACTTTTGCAAAAATACTATTTTTTATAAGTAAAAACAATGAAAAGTCATCACTATCAAAAACTAGTAGTTATAAAAGAAGTTTGAGCCATATTACTATAATTTATTTATTGGTTTAGTTGATTGACTTATAATTAACATTACCTACATTTAATGAATGATGATCG